>JASDQU011400735.1:9159-32522 GCA_032191745.1 Picea mariana
GCACATGAATTATTATTAATATTCATGAAAAAGAAAGTAATTAAGTGTGAGAATCCACCTCACATTTGGTTTCCTATTTTTTAGGGAAGGTGGAGGATCTCATGGATGGTTGAAATATTTCCTCCTTAAAATACTTGAGAGATATTTCCTCCCCAAAATCCTTAAGAGATATTTTCTCCCTAAATATCTTAGAGATCCCTTTCTTAGTAGATCTGATGAGAGATCCTCTCCATGGTGGTTAAGTCTCCAAATCCTATATAATGAGGGATTTCCATGGAGGAGGGGGGATGGAAATTATTGTGAAGCATCTAACTTATGATCTCATGAGGAAGATGCCATCTGGAACATCAACATTATGTGTGTGGAATGTTTAAGCAAGGGTTTGGACAAGGGGAACTTGATGAAGCTACTGCACTCACATCTATGGTTGTAAGTTTTCTTCATTGTTGTTCTCATTAATATAATATGCTTGGCCTGTTTCTTTCAAGTCTGTGTTTGATCTCACATGAACTTGTCTCAAATAGATAGATCTGTTTTCAAGCTAATATCGGTAGAGTAGGAAGTTGGTTGTATCTTTGTTTGTCTACAGGGCTTATCGAAGACTTTAAGATTGGAGCTCAACTCGGACTGTGCAGGGACAAACACCGGTAAAGAGGTACTTCTTTTCTCCTTCCTCCTCACACATTAGTTTATCTAGATCTAAAAGGAAGTCAGTGTCCATGTTAAGCACCTTTCTTAAGAGTTAAGAGTCTAGCTCTCAAGAGGAGATCTACCTGTCAAGGAGATTTTCCTTCAACAGGGGCCATAACTTGCTCGGATGTTAAAAATCTGAGAGCGGGCCACAATTTATACCATGATTTTAACAAAGTGATGCATGGCAGCTGGAGGTGAATTGCGGGGCGAAAAGAGGGTTGGCCTAAAACCACTCCTGCCCACTCCCGTAGTCACATTTTTCCATGAGGTCATAGCCTAGAGTCTTATGAAGGAAAGGGATAATGAAAAAGGGGGCCTGTGTAAGATTAATAGGGGTCTAGCAAAGGCCCAAAGAGTCAATTCAACTCAACATTTGGAAAGATCCATTGACCGGGAGGTCAACAAACCCCGTTGAGGTGGAGGCACTACGTCGAAAGTGCTCAGGGAAGGAATGATCATGCACAGTGATCACAATGGGAGCACAAGGAGATTCAGGAATATGAGAAGAATTGAAGACTTCTGGGATCAACAAGGAAAAGTTTCACATGGGAAAGAAGTTGCTGCAATTTTTGTGGCAACAAGTATGTTATGACTCGTTGGGTCAGCCATAGGAAAGAATGCTTGCATGTTTGCAAGTGTTGTTGGTGATGTTGTTGCATAAGGAGGGAAGCAACAAAGAGATGAAGTGTTGGTTATAAGTTTGATAAAAGACACCTGAAAACTTCTACTTCCATCAAACTTTCAGGTAGTATAAAATTTATTAATGGCATTCATGCAGGTATGAGTTTTTATTACTCTTTTTGCATAATTTCTAAAAGGAAATTTAGGTAAGAATTTCCTCATCTAGAGTCATTTTATAAAATCATGTGATTATATTATTGAATGCATACCACTGGATGTGGTAAAGGCTGGAGGCCTGTATTAATTCAGATATTTTTAGCTTTCGAATGCACACACTGACATAGTAGAATTTCATGTTAATTTGGTTATGGAGTAATAACATAAAGAATTAAAAGATAAGAACTTGTTATGGGAATGAATGCTAGTAAGCTAGTCATGTATGAGACTAGGACAGGGTTGGATATGGAAAGGTTATGAGCCACACAGGTACTAAAAGCTTCCGACCTTTAAATAAAACTTGGGCTGCAACCTTTTTTCTAACACTAATGAACACCACATAATGATATTCTTGTTGTAGTGTTTGGGTCGAAAGGAAGGTATCCAATTAATTGGGAAGACAATAGGAAGTGTGTGGAGAATGTGTCAACACATTGACCATAATTCCAACTTATGGATGGTGAGATACATGACTGAGATAAAGAGCATTATGTAATCCAATACAAGGTGCACTGATTAATTATGCAATGATAATTGCACTCATGCATAGTAAGTGATAGAATTGTATACTAAATGCAATGGCTGAATGTGTTTTGTAAGTACATGCATATATATTATTGCATGGAAATAATTGTTACTAACAGCTGAAATGTTGTTAACTCATGAAGTTGAGGACATTTCAGGGAGGTGTTAGACATTGCAACAGGAAAGTTGCAAGTCAAGTAGTCACATGAGCATTGACTACATGAAATTTTCTTGTTCAGAAAAAAAGAAGTAATGAATTTACAGATATCACTGTGAACATGCATATGCATAGAATGATGAGTCGTTCTAGTTTATTAATTGTTGGGTAAATGTGATTGAATGGATAGATGCAGGAAATTCTAAGTTCACTACATATGGTTCTGTACATATTGCAATTGAATTATGATGTACAGAAAATACTAACAATTGTTGGCATTATGCAAGATGAAGCCTTGCAGGAAAATGGTATGCAGTTTGGTGCCTGTGGAAAACCACAAGGATGGATGCATTCATAATATGGAAACAACCAAGATGAATTATGAAATAGAATTTCATGTTTTGGGGATAAAGTTGAATTCCCTTTCGAACTAATTGGAGTTCCTAAAGGAATTATTTTATGTTTTCTCATGATAACTGCATGTGGGTGATGCAGATGAGATGATGTTGATTAAAGTTAGAATATTGACTACAAAGAGTAGCTCGGGGAAGATGTTGATTGGAAATATTTGAGGGCAGTTGAAACTCCGAGAGCCACGGTGCTCTAAGACTTCCAGTCTGGATTGTTTTTGAAGCCTAAGGAAAGGGAGGTGTAACAACCGATGGAGTATGTGACAGTGAAGGTGCACACTCTTGGGGTGGGACATGCATGTGGGGAAGAGAGACCATTTTTTGGAGTGTTGTTGGGGTTTGGTACCTTGGTCTAGATCATGTTGATATGGAACTCTTCTCAATCAAAAGATAAGTACAATTCTCTATTCATTGTATGTTGTGTTTCTTATATATAGGTTATAATGTTATTAGAATTGTCTATTTATACATATACATACATTGCATATATGCTTGCATTGCCTGCATCCATGATGGTGCATAATATGTTTCATGTTTGATTGTTTAAGAAATATATACCTGATCCTAATCATGTGATTGATTGGAATGTGATTCAGGTGGAGCAAGAAGGAATCTTGCAAGTGCATCCTGTGCGCATATTGGACTGGAAGAGAAAACAACTCCAGAATCGATCCATAGCTCTTGTAAAGGTCCAGTGGACATGGTACAGTCCCGAGGACATGACATGAGAGCATGAAAATGATATGCAGGCAGAATACCCACATATTTTTGAAGATTTTGGGAAATATTGTTGACTCTATGTAAAAGAGTTGCACTGAGGACAGTGCAAAAATAAGGGGAGGGGATTGTTATATCCCCAAGGATGAGACCAATTATATTATATATTGTAAACATGTTTTGTAGGCTGGTGAGCCGAGTTATAATAAGCTAGGAGGATTATTTGGTGATTAGGTCGGAGAGCCTAAGTGTTAAAGGCTAGGAGCTTGATTTTGTATATGTAATTATGCAGATCATTAATAAAATATAAACATCCCTACGTGCAGACCGACCATGAAGAAAGAGTGATGGGGGACTGAGCTTCCACAAGGTTGGGTAAGGGAGGAGGCTAAGTGTGTGGCCTAGAGGCTAAGCTAGGGGGCTTACCTCTAAAGGGGATAATAATTTATTATTATTTCCTGAAGGCTAAGGTGGACATGTTGAGTGTTGTCCTAAGTTTCTGTAAAGGGAATGTGTGCTAAGTGGAACTCATGCGGCTCTAGGAAGACAAGTGTCGACCTGGGCGCATGCAGTTAAAACTGATGAGTCATCCATGTTGGGGGGCTTTTGCATTCTTCCATCCTTCGCCTGAGTTCGCTGGGATCGGGGGGCATCTAAACTGTTTTTCCTTTGCATCTGCATTTTCTTACCCGCGCACAGGGAAGGAAACCCTCACAGGAAGGTGGTTTGTGGGTCATTCTTCCACCCTCCACCTGAGTCGCTTTGTTATTCCCCATCCTTCGTGAATTTAGTTTAGCTCTGTGATCAACCTCTGCGTTGATTCCTTGTCACGCACCCTGAAACCAATGGCAAACTCATGGACTGAGTCATGTCTCCTATGAAGTTCGAGCACCCTGTAAATGTTTGAACCATGTTGTGTCTTAGTGTGGACTGTTGTTGTTTTTGGATGTCCATACCCAAATTATTGTTGTTGTTGTTACCGTGAGTTAACCAAATTTCTATTGTTGTTGTTTTTATCCTCACCTTGTGGGAATTGAGTTGAAACTGGTTGAACAAGCGGGTTTTCAGGCCCATGGTATAAGAAGCAGGTCATTAGGCCTGTGAGCATCTCTCTCCATGTGAGAGAGTTTGCTAGGAAGTGGTTTTATTCCAGAGAGATTCCAGCACCAGTTACGGAGCTCTGAGAATTCTTGATCCGGCCTGTTGCTAAGACCTTGAGAGGGAGGTGAAGTAGTCGATGGACTGTGTGACAGTGAAGGTGTATACTCCCGGGTGGAACATGCATGTGGGGAATGAGAGTTCGTGAGTAGTGGGCGTAAGAAGGCTCCTGGAGAGAATCCTTCCAGTTGCACTGTGCAGTTTCCTGTAACCTCGACCTAGTCTAGGAATCCCTTGCCCTGGGTGGAGCTTAGTCCTAGCTCGGGGGCGACCCACTGTTGAGCATGATGAGCAACGTGGTCTATGGATGAGAGGTTCATGGAAGGTTTGCACGTAGTTGGTGGTGTTACTCCAATTGAAAATATAAGTATTAGTCTGTGCTTAATTTATATGTTATGCATATCTGTGATGCTTGAATGTTATCATGTATTCCATTGTGTATATGAACTACTGTTAATTCCATTGATTCTGTATGGTAGCAATAATTCTAGGATTATTGTGATTAAGTGTTTTAATTCGATTAAAATTCATATATTATATAATTGTATATTCCACAATGGTAACATTTCCCGGTATCCCTGTTGGACGGGGATGCTACAGTTTGGTATCGAAGCTAAGTGAAGCCTCTGAGTAGTGGCATTGCCCGACCTATTGGTGGATGGGGATGTTACACTCTTTATATGCAAGAAACTCTTTTGAAGTATATCGGTTGATTGCATAGTTATTTGAGACATACTATTCTCATGTTTAATCCAACTAATCTTGATGAAGTTTTTGTCCAAGCCACTCATATTGTGTCAAAGGGAAAGAATTCCAAGGAAAACTTATCAAAGAAATAAATTAAGCCAATTGAAGGAAAGCACAAAGAAAATGGAAAAATGAAACGAACAAAAACAATGGAGAAAGAAGATGAGAAGCCTTAATGTTCACATTACAAAAAAATGAAGGACATACCGAGGCCAAGTGTTGGAAACTTCATCCTGAAATAAGACCAAAGAGGTTCAGAAATAATAAGGGAAATAAGAATACCACTGCTACAATCCAATAAGATCTTGGATTGGATTCAAGTGACGAAACCAAGATCACGGCCACTCATTCTAGTTCTAGCAATAATACAAGGAATACAAGGTAAATTTTCTTTTGCTAGTTCTAGCACTAATACTCATTCTTTAAAATATGAAACTATGCATGATGAAAGGAAAACAAGTGAACTATCCCATATTAGATTCATCTCAAATTATTCTAAGATTGACACTCTTTGATAATGGTTGGCAAGCTAATCTCATTTATAAAGAAATTGTTAAGACATTGGGACTTGAAACTAAACCTCATCCAAAACCATATTCTTTAGGATGGGTATGTGAAGATGGAATGTTACAGGTATCTAAAATATGGGTATGTAAAGATTCCAAGTTACATGTATCTAAAATATGTAAGCTCATACTTTCAATCACTTCTAAGTTCATAGATGAGGTAGAATTAGATGTAATACCACTTGATATTTATGGAATTGTTTTGGGAAGTCCTTATTTGTATGACAATAAAGCTATCTTCTATAGGGAGGAGAAAATGTATCAAATTACAAAGGATGGGATTGAGTATATTTTAAGATCCAATCATGAGAAGATTAACTTGTCTCTTGTTACTAGAGAACAAATGAAAAGACTTGTAAATGCAAGCAATAATTTCGTACTCATGATTGTAAAAGCTAAGGATGATGATAAATCCAAATATTTCAAAGGGTGTGATCCTAAACATAAAGATGCATTAGTTAATATTATTTCTAACTATGATGAAGTGTTTCAGGAACCACCAGGATTACCTCCAAGGAGAGAGATACAACATGAGATTCAATTGCAACAGGATGCACCTCTTCCTCACATTGGCATGCATGGGTTATCGGTGCTTGAGAATGAAGAAATAAAGAAGAAAGTTTGGGAGTTGCTTAAGAAAGGATTCATCCAACCAAGTACTTATCCATGTGGATTACCCATTGTGTTGGTACCAAAGAAAGATGGTACATGGAGAATATGTGTGGATTTCTGAGCATTGAAAAAAATTGCGGTGAAGAAACATTACCCTCTTCCTCGTATTGATGATTTGTTGGATCAACTGAAAAATGCAACTTATTTCACTAAGTAAGACTAAATAAGTGGTTATCATCAAGTCAGGATTTTTGAAGATGATATTTTGAAAACCAATTTTAAAACAAAACAAGGTTTATTTGAATGACTAGTCATTCCCTTTGGGATTTGTAATGCTCCTTCTAATTTCATGGGAGTTATGAATAATGTATTTAGGCCATTCATAGATGATTTTGTAATAGTCTACTTAGATGATATATCGATTTTTAGTAAAAGTTGGGAAGATCATGTAAATCATGTTAGGAAAGTCTTAGATGTTTTGAAAAAGGAGAAATTGTGCCTAAAGATATCAAAATATGAATTTGGGAAAACATATTTAGTTTATTTGGGCTATATTCTAGGGGGTGGTGAATTGAAAATTGATCCCTCTAAAGTTGAAGCAATTATGAAATGGCCTAAGCCTAATAGTGTAAAAGAAGTTGGGAGTTGCTTGGGGGTAGTTCAATATTGGAGGAAGTTCATTGCTAACTTTTCTTTTATTGCATCTCCTTTACATGATTTGACAAGTACTAAGCATGTATTTCAATGGGGATGAAAACAACAAAAATACTTCGAGGCTTTGAAAGTGAAAATGAGTACATCGCTAGTTCTAGCATTTCCATATTTACAACAACCATTTGACATTGAAACTGATGCAAGTGATTATGCCATGGGAGTAGTGCTAATATAAAGGAGGAAACCAATTTGTTATCATTCTGAGACCTTCATTGCTGTAGTAAGAAATTATCCTACTTATGAAAATAAATTGTATGCTTTGGTTCAAAGTGTGAAGAAGTGGAAACGCTATTTGATGGGCAAAGAGACAATCATCCATACAGATCATCATTATTTGTAGTATCTCTAATCACAAACTAAGCTACAAAAATCACGTCATCTCTGTTGGATGGAATTCTTGCAACAATTTCATTTGGTCATCATGTATAAGAAAGGTATACAAAATAAAATTATTGATATGTTATCTAGACCTTTTGGTAATGCATCCATTGTTTTACAACATAGTGCATTAAATCATGAAATTTACATTGAACAATATGTTAGAGATGAATATTTTAAGGATGTTTATGAAACACTAATCCATAGTATTAAAGTGGAAGAATTAGATTATCGTGTACATGAAAAATTGTTATATCATCTTGGTAAATTGTGTATTCCACGAGATGAAAGAGTGCACGTAATCAACAAAACACATTCTTCTCTTATTTATGGTCATTTTGGTATAGAAAAAACAATAGCTCAATTACAACGCTATTGTTATTGGCCCAAGATGTATGAAACTGTGCCCAAATATGTAAAAGGATGTGTGATGTGTGCCACTAGAAAACCAAGTAACATAAAATTGAGTTTTTATATGCCACTCCCTACACCTTCTCATCCATGGGAAAGTTTGTATATGTATTTTGTAGGGGTTTTTCTTATGTCCAGGAAAAGTCATGATTATCTATATGTTTTTGGGATAGATTTATAAAAATGTCTGTTTTGGTTCCTTGTAAGAAACGTGTGACAAGAGAAGGGATTGGACAATTGTTATTCCAACATGCTTGGGTTCATTTGGTTTACCCACATCTATTGTATCTGATCGAGACTCCCGCTTTGTTGGGGAATTTTGGTCAAATTTGTGGGGCTTAATGGACACTATGCTTCAAAAGAGAACTATTTTTCATCCATAAATCAATGGACAAATGAAAGTGGTCAACAAGACATTGATACACTTACTCCAAGGATATTGTAGCAAGCGTCCTAAAATTTGGGATGAATAGTCGTATTATGTACAACATTCTTGTAACAGTGCCATGCATTCTTCTACACATAGGTCTCCTTATGAGACATGTTTAGGATATTATCCTAAGTATCCTCTAGACTTCACTCTCGAGCAATATTCAATTGTAGATGGATGTAATGATGCAGAAAAATCCAAGAAGTTTATCCATAAGATCTAATAGGTTCATCAACTCGTATATGAACAATTGGAAAAGAGACAAGCCATGTATAAGGCTAGGAATGACAAGCATTGGGTTGATCAACACTTCGAAGTTGGTGTCAAGTTTGGCTACACATTAGAAAATGACTCCTTGAAGGTGAAGGTAAAAATATTAAGACAATTAGGTATGGTCCATTTAAAATCTTGGAAAAGATTGGTGACAATGTTTTTCAGTTAATCTTGGAAACTTTTGTAAAACAATGAACTATGTTGTAAAACAATGGATGCATTAATACAAGGTCTAGATAACATATATGAAATATTGAGGTTCATATAGTTTCAAGGTTAATGCATACATGATCATGCATCTTTTTTAATGGATCGGATCGTCAATTGAAGTAGACCCAAAAAAGTAGCCCATATGGGTGAACTCTGTTATAATGTGTTGTGTATTACTGGGTGTTTTTCTAATTCTGATTTTTAAATTTCAATCTTTTAATGTTGAATTTTAATAAATCAAACCGATTTCTTTAATAAAATTACATGAAATTGAGAAAGAAACAGAATTAGTAAAACAAATATTTTAAGGCTAATTTTGAATTAAATATGGTTCAATGCTCATACATAATATATATTTAATAATTAATTTGTTTCATTTAAGATTTAAGATTATTAGACAATGAAAAAATAAGCTTAGTTCAATTCCATAATTCCATAATCTAATCATAATTATTAAGTTGAAAATTATTATTTTTTATTTATAAAATATACCATTTAATATGATGGTCCAAAAAATATATAATATGATTATCTAAATATATACGATATGATTATTAATATAATTATTTAATATGAATATCTAAAAAAATATAGGATATGATTGTTGATATAATTATTTAATGATATAATATGATTTAATTATTTAATTACTTAATAATAAATATGATTTGATTATTTAATTGTTTAGTTTAAGTTTTTAATTTTTTTATTTATTTTCTGTTTAGTTTTGTTGGATCTGATTTTTGTGGTTAACTCTGTATAATATGAGTGTTACATGGGTTTTTCAAAAGTTGAATCCATTTATGCATTCATAAATGCAATTTAAATAATATTATTTTTTAATGAGATATATTTACTATCAACATGTTGTAATTATTTAATGTTATTATTTTTTAGGAAAGAATAAATATATGATAACAAAAGAATACAAGACATTTTCTTTGGAATTTTATATAGTGAAATAATACAAGTTTTGTTGGATCCTGTTTTCATTGATGCCAATGGTTTGATTATTTGGGAGATTGTTGGATCATGTGTCATTGGTTTGATTGATTGATGTCAAGTAATTGATTGATTGATGATTGATGAACAATGTATATGTATTGTCCTTGATGACAGTGATAGATGTCAAAGTGGAAACCAATTGATAAAGATGGATCATTGATATGATGCATAGATGGAGATGGATCAATGAGTTGTCATTGATACATGATGATGCATAGTGTGTTTGATGAAAATATGACTCATTATTGTCTTACCATGATTGATAAGGTGCACAAATGGATGAACTCCAAAGTGGTCCCCTTATGGTGAAAGCCCTCACAGGAAGACGCTTTACAAATTGAGTTATCCTAGAAGAACGGTTGGAGGACCCATGCTTGTATGTGAAATAATGAAATGAAAATCAATGAAATTGTTTGTGAAACTATCATAGATGGATAGTGCTATTCATGCCATTTCCGGTGGTATGTGGATTGTCACATAACTCCTCACGGTTTGAGAGTTATGGGCTTATGAAGTTGGAGGACCCCCATATGAAGACTTGAAACCCCCAAGGTCAAAGAAGTCAAAATGACCTAAAAGAAGAAATCATTATTTAAATGATAAAGAAGTGACAAAATCAAGAAGGAATATTTAAATGATAAAATGTTGGAGAACTTTCTATTTATGGAAAGTGGTTAACCCTAAAATAAGGAAAATGGGTTAAGTGACCTAGAGGATGAAAATATAAATAAGATAGTTATGGTCTCTTGTAGATCATCCTTTTTGTGGATCAATGGAGAGATTCTTGTGAATATATTTTGGAGTATTGATGGAGACTTTCTTCTGAGAGCATCTTATTGGTGTGGATATTTTGAGCATGATTGAAGATCTATTCTAAGGAGGAGATCAAGAGGAGGATCTCATGGACACATCAAAGTTTCGGCAATGTCGGAGATATTGACGGTAAAATTCTCGGATTCACAGAAAACCCTATTTTTTGATGCATACACGGGTTGTATGAAGACATGGAGCGTATGGTAAATAAAATCATGGAGATCTGTGTTTGAGTTGGTGCCAAGCTCTTGGATGATGAGGCAGGTTCCAGATCTACATTCTATGGGCTCAGAACTATCACTGAGACCATGGTATGATTACATTATTGTCTTTATGGATACTATTGTTTGATATGATGGGAATGCTTAGGGAATTCTTGGTACGGCTTCTATGATGTGGTTCAATTTGGTTGATGGAGTGAGCAATACTCTTTTGATTCAATGGTGACATGATTTCCATGGTATACTAGTTTTTTATACATGATTGAGATAGAATTCATATTGATTTGTTGTGGAGCATGAGCAAGCTATTGGAGAGCTTGGATGTGTTGTGATTGGCTGGTGGTAAGATTGGACAGTTAGAGACAAAAGATAATGATATACTGGTTGCAGATGATCTGAGTTGATCTTGAAGGATAAACCCTAACTGCTCCAAAGGTATACGCAGGCTACTGTATACACATGCCGCGTGCATACGCAGGCTGTAGTGAGCTAGGGCACGTGCACACGCTAGCTGCACTACTGACAGGTTGTGTACCTGTTGACATATTGATATCTATCGAGGATTGTTGCCTCATCTCAGTTGGTGTTGAGGGTGTAAGCTGAGTCTTTCGTTATGGAGCTGGTGCTCTTGTAGAGTTGTACTCTATTCAGTTGTTGCTGATAAACCCCAGATTGTTGTCCATAATAAAATGAAAAATTGTACATACATCTTGTATTCTTTGTGTTCCTTGTAGTGATGACTTGATGATGATATATTGCTGATATATGTTGCTGATATATGTTCTCATCTAACTGGTTATAAATGACAACAATGGGTAATGAATAAATGTGGAATGTTAACTAAGGAGTTTTTGTAAAGAAGGAAGCTTTTGGGAAAAAGAGCCCCACACTCATTCACCCCCCCTCTAAGTGTGGTAGGTGTGTCCAACAAGTTTTAGTGGCATATACAATTTATTATTATTTATATTAAAATTACTATTAATGATTATACTTATATATAGTTATATTTTGATTCATAATATTATTATATATTTTGTTAAAATTTGAAACATTAATTAATATAATTGGTTAAGAGTTTAAAATGTAATTGGTTGTGGATTAATATATTATATAATTAAAAGTGATTATTATATGTTAATATGAATAAACAACATAATTAAAAATAAAGAATCATTAATGTCAACTTATATCAACTATTAAAAAAAAAAACTTCTTCTTAAATAAGAAACATATGTGTGATGGTGGAAAGCTTATTATTGACCCGAAAACAATTGTAAATCAAGAGAACTTTGGATATGGGATAAGAAAAAACTCATATTTGAGAGTCTCATCACTCTTGTTATTTTATATGGATGTGAAGTTGAGGATTTTGTATCTCTAGAGATTTGTGAAGAAATATAGAGTTGATCCAAAATAATTTTATAACTAATCTCAAAATTAAAGGAAACACACCCTATCCTATCATCCTCGTAGAAGAGAGTATCTCCCCCATTGAGAGCATGGCAATGACTATGTACCTAATGTATAAGAACAAGTTCAACAATATGGAAGATAAGAGACTCCCCAAAATTGCTTCAAACTCTAGACAATACCACATTTGGCTCAAGAAAGGATGATATAAAGATGCCTAGAATTGGGTAAATCATTGGAGAGTAAAGGAAGAGATCATTCTACAAGATAATAATAATATTAAAATTATTTTTACATATAAATTTGAGTAAAGAATTAAAGGGTAAAACAAAATTAAGATACTATGAGGAGGTAATCAACACTAATTTTTCACTAGCTCCATAGTGAAACTAGGTGTTGAACAATTCTCAAAATGCTCCTGGATGAAAGAACAAGTCATCTCTGTGACACTAAGAAGGTTGAAGATGAAAAGAACTTTCACTTACAATCTTGAAAGTACACCCAAATCAAATCTCAATTTCAAAAGATTTGTCACATTAACAATCTAGTAATCTTGGAACACTTCTCTTAATACTTTTTGACTAAATAATTAAAATTCTAAAAAAATCAAAATAATCCATTACCAAATTCAATTTTCAATAAATTAATCATCATCATATTATATATATATTATACATAAATTATATATACATCTAACATATATGTCTTTTGAAAGTACTTTTACAATATAAATACCACTTTTTTAAAAAAAATACAATAAATATCATAAAAATATAGTAGACAATACCACTTTTAATAGAAAATACAATAAATATTTTAAATATCATAAAAATATAGTAGACAATCCATTATAAAAATTAAAAAATTGTAAGTTTTTATTTATTTCTACAATGTAAATAGCAATATTTATTTAAAATAGCACTATTTCCTTAAAAGAAAAACAATAAATAAACCATATTTTAAAATGTAGATTTTTTTTTTAAACATATTGATTTCTTCATATTTTGTAATTATAAACATACATTTGATTACTAAACCAAAAACATGTATTTAATTACTAAATCATAAATTTGAAAATCAACATAGCCATTTGTGAAAAGAAATCATCTGAATGCATAGATATTATAGTTGATTAAAGAATTGATATACATTGGAGTGGAATTTGCATTTAATTACTAAATCATAAATTTGAAAATTAGCATAGCCATTTGTCAAAGAAATCATCTAATGATGAATGCATAGATATTATAGTTGATTCATGCATTGGAGTGGAATTTGAATGCATATATATTATAGTTGATTTAAGAATTGGTATTATAGTTGATTCAAGAATTGGTATTCATTGGAGTGAAATTTGTATAAGTATGCATTTGATTACTAAATCATGAATTTGAAATATATATATATGATTATTAAATTATGAATTTGAAAATTAACATAATGAAAATATAAATTTAATGAAATATTTTTAATGATATTTATTGATTCTTAATAATTTTTATTTTTATGATTTTACAATATTATTACTTGTTATATTAAGTGTTTATTTTTATTAAATAATGTAAGATTTTATAGTTATATAGTAAAATTATAAATCTAGATTCTCTTGTTTAGGGACAAGGAACCTCCTTTGTGTAGTACTTTGATAGTCTAAGAAGGTGTACATACTCTATTTTTTTGGATTTGAACTTATGACTTCTAAAACATAAACAAATGTTCTTAACCATTAAGCTTAATCAACTTGTACATTGAAATAGACAATGAAAATTAATTTATTTTGAGTAAAAAGTAAAATTACATTTAGACATAATAGAATTGTTTATACCAAAATCACCCGGATGGGTTGACACAAGGCGAAAGTGGGAGGACACCTGGGTGGGACAGCTGGCGAATAAATTTATTGCCCCAGGCCGCCACCCCCGAAAATATAACTCCCCATGCAGCGAATTTTTAAGGCATTCAACTTACTGCGCCTGGGCAAGCACCTGGATGCGCGTTCCAACCAGTTTGCAGGTACCAAGACCTTGAACCAGTCCTATTAGCCTTCAATGGCGATGGGAGAGGTTTCAATTTCCCTCGGCAGTGTTAAAATCGTCCATGGCACGCTCATTCTCCTGCTCATTGCTAGTTATCACTTCAACACAGTGTCTCTCGGCCCTCCCGACTTATCCATTTTCTCTCTACATGTTCTCTGCGTCTACCCATACCACCATTTCCCTTTCACCACCCCTGTGCTTTTCTCCACCATGCCACGGGAAAGAGGCAAACCCAGACGAGCAGGCAAAAATAAAAATGCCTACACCCGTGACAAGAGACTCATTGCCTCCCAACGAGCTCTGATTGCCCACTTCAGTCGTCCCTGCACTCACACCAGTAGCGCTCAGTCCACCATGCGCACCCCAAATTTGGGAATCTCATCTCCAAATAACCAGGCCTCCCTGTGCACTCCAAAGGAGGATACCCCATCCCCCACCATGCATTCTCAACCGCCGCCTCTTCTCTTAACGACCACCAATTCATGAACAAAGATTCTTTCGAGCCTCAACTTGGATAAAGGGGAGGCTTCACCTCCTCTTCAGCATGTAGGGCCACCCTCTTCTTATCAGCCAGACCCAAGCTTGGAGCTTAAGAAAGAGTCTCCCTCCGCCTCCGTCCCCGACTTTCAGCCTCGCCGGTGGGAAGGTGGTTGTATTGTAGAGGAGGAGATCCCTCCAAGTTGGCAAGTTTCAGAAGATGGAGAGAACATACATTATCTACCCGAGGAGCACCTTGAACTCCTTTTTGATATCGGGCAACGACAGGATGAGGAGGCGCAAGGACAACAGATCATCAACCATCACTTGGATTTTCTTTTTGAGGTCTTCTCATACGCCCCAAGGTCTGCAAGCTGCCCCACTTGCAAGCAGAAGTATGTCCTAGACTTCACTTCTAATGGACGCCCAAGTTCCCCTTTGGTTTGAAGTGGCCTACCCCAGACTCTATTTTCTGTCAGTTACAATATCCAATTTTATTTACAGTTGTATAGCTAGCATAGTAATGGTGGCATGTAGCACGCCCTAGGTTAGCTAGTTGGAACGAAGTTCCAGTAGGAACTTTCAGTATTTTTGTCAATTTTGCAAACAATTCCACAGCCATGATAGAATCATCATCGCTTGGAGCCACATGTCATGGTTTCCCTTCTATGGTAGGATAGGTGACTGCCAAGCAACTTACAATTATAAACCGATGATATAATACAAAAATCCACCTTTTTATTTAAAAAAAATAAAAAAAATAATTAAAGAAAAAATATATTTATTTTTTTAATGATAAAAAATGTTATATGTTATTTATTTGTATTATATTATTATAATTAATAAATAATTAGATTTTTATTATGGATGGATGTTATTTTGTTCATTTTATATTTTATTAATATTAAGTGTAACATATCTTCACATAGTTTTTAATAAAAAATGGTAAGTGATAATGACAATGTAATAATTACATGTACTTTAGTCATAGTGGGGATTCTAATGGATGACTTTTTTGGAATTTTTTTTCTATTAGGTGTAAGTTCACAATGTGATGATTTATTCAATACAAGTTTTGGTTAACATGATAATGATTAGAGATAATGATTAACATGATGAAATTCAGAGTTTTGTTTGCTACCATTGTAATTAATTAATATGTCCTATATGTGATTACTGATTCCATATATTTATTTTTGTTAGTTTTAATATTTATTCATACCTATGAGAAATTAATGGTGGATTGGGAGATGAATTATAATGAATGATTTCAAGTTAATGGAAAAATGGTCATTACTAAATAATGTTGGTTAGAAATGAGTCATAAGAATGATATGTTTGTTAGAAATGAGTCATAAGAATGATTTAAGTATAACTATTAGAAATAAAAATGTATATTATTAATATTAACATTTTATTATTAACATTCAATTAAATCAATTTTAATTATCAAACATGTAATAAGTCTTTTGATAATAAAATTTTTTATTAATAGAAAATGACATTAACATTCAATTAAATCAATTTTACTTATAAAATATTAACATTCAATTAAATCAATTTTACTTATCAAACATGTAATAAGTTTTTTTGATAATGGAATTTTTTATTAATAGAAAATGATATTAACATTTTATTATTAACATTCAATTAAATCAATTTTACTTATCAAATATTAACATTCAATTAAATCAATTTTACTTATAAAACATGTAATAAGTCTTTTTGATAATGAAATTTTTTTATTAATAAAAATAGTCAGAAAAGCAACTTGAGTATTACTGATAAAAATGCTATGATATAATTATAAATATGATTAGATTATTTAATTATTTTTTATAAAATATGTTCACTTTTCGATATGTTATAATTATTTAAAATGAGTCAGAAAAGCAACTTGAGTATTACTGATAAAAATGCTATGATATAATTATTAATATGATTAGATTATTTAATTATTTTTTATAAAATATGTTCACTTTTCGATATGTTATAATTATTTAATGTGATTTTTTCTTCCAGAAAGAATATATGATAACAAAAGCATACAATGCTTTTTATTGCAAGTCTTGTATGACTAAATATGATGGTGGAATAATATGACTAAATATGATGGTGAAATAATATATATATTAAAGTTATTATTAATGATTATATAAAAAAAATTATTTATATTTATATTCATAATATTATTATATATATTTTTGTTCAAATTTCAAATATTAATTAATATAATTCATTAAGAGTTCAATATGTAAGTATGATGTAATTTGTTGGGAATTAATTTTGGGTGGGGAGGATAACAATCATTCCTTCTAACTACCTAAACTACATTCAATTTACAAGATTTATATACATTTATAGAAATATACAATATTATTAGGACGTGAATTAATATAACTATATTAAAGGTGATTAATAAATGTTTATAGGAATAAACAACATCATTAAAAGTAAAAAAACATTAATGCCAATGTATGTCAAACATTTTGAATAAAACCTTCGTAAATAAGAAACCTATGTGTGAGGGTGGAAAGCTTATTATGGACTTTAAAACAACTCTAAATCCATAGACCTTTGGATATGGGATAAGAAGAAACTCTTCTTTGAGACTGTTATCACTCTTGCTATTTTATATGGATGTGAATTTTTGCTATTTTATATGGATGTGAATTTTGGGGATGCAGTATCTCTAGAGATTTGTGGAGAAAGATGTATCGGATACAAAAGAATTTTATTACTTATAATCTAAAAATTAAAGACAATACACCCTATCCTATCCTTCTCATAGAATCAAGCCTTTCCCCCATTGAGAGAACGACCATAACTAGGTACCGAATGTATAAGAACAAGTTAAACAACATGGAAGATAAGAGGCTCCCCATGTTGAAAGATTGGTTGTCATTGATTTAAACCCTTGAACATGAACTTAACAAGTTGCATGTCAGTTGCATGTCATTAACAAGACATTATGAGTTTGCCTTAAATTAGGAAAAAAACAAATTCTCGAAAAAAAAAAAGTTGATTTTAGAAAATTCTCGGATGAATCTAAAACTGACCAATAACTAAGAGCTAACTAGAGTGACACTATTCGTCTACTCACTTTTATGATTACATGCATAAACAAAGAGATAATTGATAATTAAAAATTAAAAAAAAAAAAACCCACAAAAACACTAAAACTCAAATTTGAGGCATCATATGAAGGAATTTGGCTCTAGAAAAGTATGGAAATGAATTTTGATCTAATAGATCATATCGACACGATAGTAAACTCTTTGAGATGTAACTCCCTGTAAAATTTCATCCCAATCGGATAAACGAGTCAAAAGTTATGACTCTCAGAAATCTCTGCATTTTTTAATGAGATCCTCATTGGAAACACACATATATAGAGAAGAGTCAATTGAATATTTAAGTGTGAATATAGATTGGCAGATCTAAGGCAGTAAGACAAAGGAAGCGAATTTTAGTGAAGGGAGAAGTTTATAGGAGCTAAGTGTACGGAAGAAAAGTTACTGCAACATTGTATCTGAGGTAATCTGTGAGTTGCAAAAGGTAAAAGCACAGAAATCTATGAGCAGACAGTGTACAGGTCACAGATCTGTGAAGAAGAAAAATAGAATATCAGAGATCTAATTCACCGGGTTAGATATAGATTGAAGGTATTTGTGGTTGCAGTCTTGATGAGATATCGAAATCAGTAGCAATAACAAAAGTATCAGAAACAACAACAACAAGTTATCAATTACAATGACAAAGGTAATGATAGATTAGTCTACATTTATATTTCATGGCAATTGGAAGGGGCAAGGAAAGGAGGTTGTAGCCTCCTTCTGGTTGGAGCTGGTAAATTATGTTGAGATTTTAGGTAAATTTCAGAAGTTATTCCTAATTGTAATTGTACTGGTCATAACCTCAAGAAGGTTGACTTGATAAGTCATTGTGAAAGGGTTTATTGATAAGCTGTGTCTTTTATGTCTTTTAGAGTATAAATAGAAGTTATATCGAGTCATATTAGAATCACTCATTGAACATAAGTACACGAGAGTAGTGTGCATTTATCTAGGAGGCTATTCTTGGTTCGTGTCTGGGTCTCTTTGGTCTTGATTTCAGGAAAGGGAATTGTATGACATTGTACATGTTGGAGGAATCTATATTGAGGAAATTTTGCAGGGTTTTCTCCCCCTTGATGGTTTCCTGAAGATATACATTTTTGTTCTGTGGATATTTATGTTTTAGTTGTGATCCTTTTGTATATTAAATAATAATATATACATACAATATCATCTCTCTTAAAAAATCAACATGGTATCAAAGAAGGACTGGGCTTCACTCCCTTACAGGAGGGCCCATGTAAAATGAAAGGGAAATGGAAACATATCCATAGAAAGGTGAGTTGTTGTTGTGAGGAAGAAGTTGCCATTTAGAGAATACTTGTTTCCCAGAAGGAGCCACGTGAGGAGCTAGAGAATAGTCTTCATATTTGTTTGAAGTGTACCAAGGTGTTGGCAATGTACAAAGCTGAGAAAAGGTGGTGGCTCAAAGGAATCGATGTGTTTACCAGACCATGAAGTTCCATAGGTCATGAACGGGAAAGAGGTTACTACACACGTGGTGTGTACCGAGATTCTCCCCAATGGCATGCAGGAAATTACATGCAAATGCGTAAAGTGGTGCTATGAGGTACCACTTGCGAGGGACCACTCTCACTTTGTAGAGATGACTGTCGTGACGTGCAAGGTAGAAGTGAATGTGGAGAGGTCAGTTCCAAACATAAGAGAGGAAGCTATGAGTGGCATCTTGGTAGTGGTACTAGTCATCGATGAAAAAGTAGAGAGGACCCGACGGGGGTGTGTGGATCCAAGCGGAGTATAAATATTTGTAGTTGTCCAATCACAATTGGGAAATTTTTCAGAGTCCCATCCACTAGAGATGGGTGAGTGGTAGTAGTCGAGAAACATATTCGAACTTACTCCGTTCAACAAAATCGCTCTCCCCAAAATTTTACTCTGGAAATAAATAAAGTGTATGTGTCTCCCACTACAATAATCGATGTCTTCAGTTAAATCAACGATGGTACAGTCCATGCCTACCTATGGAGGTATTAACATATTGTTTGTAGTCTGTCTAGAGAAGGCCATGAGGCTAAGAAGGGTTCAAACTAGCTCACGGTGGCCTGAAGAAAAGGCAGATAGTTGGAATTTTTATTTTTTGGTCTTCTTCCAAATGATTGAGGAATAATTTGACCACAAACCTATCTTGTTTCACGGGAGGCACTTTACATAGTAGTTCGATTGGAAAGTTGTAGTGAGGGTTTCCCCTCATTTTGTAATCTAAACAAGTGCTACCCATCCTCGATTGTATTTGAATTGTAGAATTCACATAATCAAAATTATTGGATAGTTAGTTAAGTACGTGGAAAAAAATTCGAGAGGATTTGTGAATGTTTCATCATGCGGTCCACTGTCAGTGTCGCCATCCAAGTCGAGGTTGTCTCTCAAATCCGACACATGGATAGTCCTGCCACAGGTTAGTCCGCGAAGGATATTGTGGAAATATTGTCAAGAAAGGTCAATGAGGAGACACTATTATGGTATTGAGAAAACATTAGTTATCACGTAGAGTGATAATGGATAAAAATGGTCCATGTAGCCCATGGCATGGTCTCTGTGACCATGGCATAGTATGACTATGGAGGTAGTCTGAGTGACTACATGGATACTCATAGTGTGACTTGTGTGATTATGGCATGGTCTGTGTGACCATGGTATAGTCTACGTGACTATAGTAATGACCCGTGTAACATGGTCTACGTGACCATGACATAGTCTACGAGACTATGATGGAGATACTTGGAGCATGATCTACGCGATCATGGTGTGATCTGAGAATAATGGTGTAACTTGCGTGACTAGGATGATTCTACCTATAGCATGGTCTGCGTGACCATGGCATGGTTTGATGACCATGGCATGGTCTGAGGACCATGGCTTATCCTGTGGGGCTTTGAGGACCAAAGGAGAACAACTTGGTGAATACCTCCCTAGCTAAGAGGGAGTGTTAATGTTTGAACATCAGGCTGACATTATCCCGGGATTGGTCATGGTAATTTGACCAATGGAGAATGGCCCTGGCATAGTCTTCGAAGGACATAAGACTCAAAGTGTGTGGCTTTCAACATCCAGAAGGACTGACATTCTTCCTCTGGCACAGATGGAAACCTGATCAGGAAGAATGGTCCTTGTAGTTAGAGAACACTCTGTTGAGTACGTGACGATTGTGGGACACTCAGTGTGTAGATTGAAGAAGGATGTATATGGATTAAAGAAGGCACTCAGAGAATGGTATGGAAAGATATCAAAGTGTAAGAGAAAAATTGGTTGTTGAGTTTGAGATGAAAGATCTCGGGATGATGCATTACTTTTTGGGTCTCGAGGTATGGCAGAGATAGGATGATATCTTTATAAATCAATGGAAAATATGTTGTGGAGATCCTGAAGAGGTTCGAGGTGTTGGAATGTAAACCGATGGAATCAAATATGAAGTTGTTGGATGATACGACTTTATAGGCTGTGGATGCTACATTATACAGGAAGATGATTGGATCATTGATGTATTTGAAGAATACATGACCAGATATATGTTTTGTTGTGAACACCATGAGTCAGTACATGGTTGACCCCAGACGTGTTCACCTGATCGCAGTAAAACACACGGTGAGGTAGATTAAAGGTATAATGGATTATGGGCTCAAGTATGTTGTAGACAAGGATATCAGTCTACTTGGATATTTAGATTCAAATTGGGCCGATAGTGTTGCAAATCAGAAAAGTACATTGGGATGTTGCTTCACTTTGGGATCCGGTATGATTCCATGGATTAGTAAGAAGAATTCATGTGTAGCACTCAATACGAATGAGGCATAGTATGTGGCAGCATGTGCAACAAGTCGCGAAGCAATGTGGATTCATAAATTTTTGACCGGATTATTCGATATTGCGATGGAGGGGACCTGTATCTTGTGCAACAAACAGAGTTGTATAAATTTGTTAGAGAATCCAGTGTTTCATGATAGGTCGAAGCATATCGAAATTAGGTATCACTATATCAGGGATATGGTAAAGAAGGGAGCAATGAGGCTCCAATATGTGACTACTGATGAGAAGGTTACGGATGTGTTGACAAAGATGTTGTCAAGGACGAAGTTTGAGTACTTCAGGGACAAGCTCATCGTAGTCCCTCTTCAAAGGGAGTGATGGCTTCATATGTTATTGTAGGGTAGTGGATTTCATGATTACATGTTGTAGCTATTGGAGAGATACCCACCGACCCTGGATGCATGCTAAATAGATGAGGTACATATGTTATCGCAGGGTACTGGATGTCATGCATAAGATATCTGAGTTTTCTATGGGAAACTGGATAGTCTCATGATGACATGTTGTAGCTATTGGAGAGCTACCCATCCCTGGATGCATGATGTGAAGTCACTATGGATTTTATGTGATGTATAGATTTATGTGTCCAACATTCAATGGTCATGAGCTCGTGTGGATGGAGACAATGTTAGAGTTTGTGTCAGATAGAATACCTTCCTCATTAAGAGGGACTGTTGATATTTTAGGTAATTTCAGTAATCCAAGATCTTTTGAGGGAGCTAAATTTCAAATATTAATAGCTAAATTTGAACAATTGAAAATGAAGGAAGATGAAGACATTGCATCCTACCTTCTGTGAGTTGAAGAAATATTTAACACTATTAAGGGATTGAGAGTAGAATTTGATGACATAGTGGTTGTTCAAAAGCTATTGAGGTCTCTTCCTATGATATTTGATACTAAAATATCAGGCCTAGAATAAAGAGAAGATCTCGGTACATTGATCATGGACGAGCTACATGGAATATTTATAGCCTATGAAATTAGAACAAAATAGGAGAACCCAGTCATGAAAGACACAACTTTCAAGACATTCAATAAGACAAAGATGAAGAACAAGAAAAATTCAAAAGCAAGTTGCAGTTGTAGTGATGATCCAGACAAAGATGAAGAGATGGTTAATTTCGTAAGGAAATTAAAGAAATGAACTGACAAGTATAAATATATGATTCCATTTAAATGTTTTAATTGTGGTGGTATTGGTCATTTTACTTCTAAATGTTCTCATAAGAATAAAGACAATGATGAAGAAGAAGTTTCTAAAAGGGAAAATAAATATCAAAAGGGAAACACGAGAAGAAACAAAAGGAAATTCTTCAAGAAACGTTTCTACTCAAAGGAGGATAGTTCCTCATCAAACGAGGAGGATAATTATAGTGACAATGATTCAGAAAGAGTTCTCTTCATGGAAATACAAAAATATTCTGATGAATAAGGTGAAGTCGATCTCAGAGCAGAGCTAATCAGTGCATTAGAAGAACTTAGGAAATAAAGAGAGATCTCATAATTCTAACTCTGAAGAAATCGAGCAGATGATCATGAGTCTAAAAATTCAAATAGAATAAGACAAAAGAATTGAGGAAATAATTAGAAGTCAGTTAGAATAAAAGGAGAAAACTATT
>JASDQU011400736.1:28225-50575 GCA_032191745.1 Picea mariana
CAATGGGTAATGAATAAATGTTGAATGCTAATTGATGAGTTTTTGTGCAAGAGGGCAGTTTTGGGAAAAAGAGCCCCACACTCATTCACCCCCCCTCTAAGTGTGGTAGGTGTGTCCAACATGAAGTGCCCATAAGATTAGGTTAGGGTTTGTTGCAGTTGGACAATCATAAACTCTAGATATAGTTGCAACTGGTGCCACAACGAGCTTAAAAAAGAACTGCCACTTTACCTTCTAGCAGTTAGAATGTCCCGAAGGTGGTGTGGGCCCATAACCTGTTAAAATATTTGATGTGCTCATTTTACCATAGACAATATCACTATTATCACCCAACCATAGGCACGTAGCCACCCCCAAGCACCATAACCTTTTCTAGATAGAATGATTCTAGAAGCAACACTATAAACAACAGAAAACCATTAGAGCACATATTTCTCCAAAGATAGCTCACCAAATAGAAAATACCAAATCCACAGAACAAGAACAATACTCAACTATAGTAGTTGCACTTGCAGTTACCAAGAATACCACCAAGAATGTCACCAAGTATACCACCAAGAGATACTAGAAGGTAGGGCACACATATTAGGCTAGATGGAACTAGAGAGAGAGAGACCAAGAAACACCCCAAAATATCCACCTTCCATTCTTGCAGCCGCAGCTCCAAACTTGCGCCCTCCTTGAGAGGGAGAGTTAAGTGAGTGTGTACAAATGCTAGATCATATTTTATTTATAGTGGTTCTTGTCACTTCTTTGGGCCAACTTGTACGTTTAGAATCTAATACTTTAATATTAATTCTTTTATTGAGCCGACTTGTCTTCTAGGGTTTCTACACATATGTTTATGGTTTCTCTTGCTTCTGGAATATTATATTCTAGCCAAAGGCTATACATGGAGGTTAATACCTACCACAACTACCGTAACATCAACACTAGGTACATATATCACAAAGGTTATTGTATTTCTATGGGGCATGGTAGGATTGCGATGTCAATTCTCAAGGAAAGGACAAAGGATAGATGGAAAGTGAGAGGAAAAAGGAAACTACGCTAGGGATATTCTAACAAAGGAAAGAGAATGAAGGAAAAAAATTGGTATGGTGTTGGAAAACGTATGAGGTGACATACTCAAGGTGAGAGATAATGTGAGAGAGAATAGTCACATACACTAATATTGAGTCATCACAAGCATGAAGGTGAAATATGATAACCTGGAGTTACTATGAGAATGGGAGTAAACATATACTAATGAGGGGTTGGCATGAGCATAGGAGGATGCATTAAATATAAAATTATCCCGAGAACGAAGGCAACATAAGATAATCCAAAGTCAATGTGATCACAAGAGGCAACATGCATCAAACTTGATCTAGATTATGTTCGGAACAAAATGAAAGCAGATAAATGACAATGAAATACTCATGAAACTTTCCAGAAACAGAGAAATACAACAATACTTGATTTTTATTAATGAAAGAATTGTAAAGAGACTGTAAAAATACAGATTACAAGACTCGCTATAATGGTGGCAACTTTATCTCTGAGAAGAGATGTGACGGCTACACTCATTCTCCAGAAGATGATTATAATGAGGCTCTGAAGGATTTTTTTTGTTAAACAAGAATGTCAAAACCCTAGACATCCAAAAACCTAACCTTAGGAGATGAAACGCCAAAAGTCATGTGGGCCCGTTGGAAAGGTCTTTTCGAGAAATACATGTTATGTCGTCAAACTTTGACTCTGTATACAGTGTGACCGTGGCAAGACAAAATAACATTGTTTGGGGCCCCAAAATGGACCTGGAAGTACAACAAGATGTGATGACATGAAAACATACAAAATAAGTCAGTTGGATTAGGTGAGAGGCCACCAATATCCACCTAGAAGATGTGTAGGGCTTCAAACAGCTCGAGAAGTGTAGAACCCACAATTACAAAAAAGTACAAAAGAACATGTTGAATTAAAAACTGACAAAAGGAGCTAGTTGGAATAGGTGGGTGGCCACCAATATCCACCTGGATCAATCCTCCCCCCTTAGGAAGCAATGGTCTCCATTGCGTTGAGTGCCCAGGGAAGAGCGGAAAGCATCTTCTGAATCTGAATCTTTGTGAGTTGTGTTCTTTGTTGGAGAATTTTTGTTGCTTGGTCTGTGGAATACTGTCACAAACCGGTTGTTGGCGGGGTTGAATATGTCTCGCCAACCTATTTTCTTTAGGTTTGACGTGGCATTGTGTAGGCACCATCGTAGGTGAAGAAACAATATCTTATTTATCTTTGACAATCTATTCTTACTAGATAGAAGGTGTTGAGGCTGTAGTGATTGTAACGGTTTTCTATACATCCTTTGAACAGACTGTGAAGAGGATGATTTTGTAGTATGAGAGATTACCTTGTGGCACTGTTTTGGTGGAGCAGTAGTTTGGACTACCTCTGGTATTTGATAGAGCTGACCTCCTAGAGTAATAATTATACTATAAGGTCTAGACTCATAGACAACATGCCTTCTCCACATACATGGTTGGCCCAAAACCACATCACTTACAACAAGAGGGGAAACATCACACACTACTTCATCCTTGAAGGGCTTGATGCCATAGGACAAGTGACATTGTTGGTTGACACAAAGATCTCGTCCCTGGTGAAGCCACCTGATGTTGTATGGATACGGGTGTGGTGTTTTCAATAACCCCAATTGTTTGATGGCCTTAGCTAATATAATTTTCTTCTGGTTGTCGTTATAAACAATGAAATGCAACGGGGTCCCCTTCACCCACATCTGTGAATGGAAGAGGTGGTCCCCCTCTTCAGGATCTACTGATTCTTCTGGTTGAATTGTTGCAATTGCGACAGTGGCAGTGGGGTATGCGTCGATGATATGTATGTTTTCAATATTTTCTGTATCGGATTCTGAATTAGGGTTCAGCTCCGTGTCTTTGACCTCGTCCACCAATGACTGTTTTGAGCGACATTCATCGGTGTTGTGCCAGGGGATTTTGTGGAAGTCACACCACTTCCCAGTGTCATTCTTCGTCTTCCCTTTACCCTTTTTGTCCTATGTATTCAACAGGTTGTCTAGGGGTTGTTGGTTAGGGTCTTCTTTACCGTGCTTTGGTTGTTGCATATTTGCAGACCCGAATTCCCCTTTGTTCTGGTGCCTAAATTTCTACTCGATTTTGACAACATATCAATAGGCATCTCCCAATGATGAGATGTTTAGGAAATCCATTTCGGTTTGGATGTACATATGAAGAGCCCCACGGTATTTCATAACTATATGTCGCTCGGAGTACTTGATACCCAGCTTGGTGTGCAAGGTATGGAAAGTATTTGTGAACTCTAACATTGTTTGTCTCTTCTCTTGCTGCAATGTGGTCCATCTCATGTACTGGTCTTCATAGTTATCAACATGATATTAATGTTCTTTGACCACATCCATTAAAAAATCCCAAGTGGGCTTGGCCTCATAGATTCCATATTCCTCTATGGAACTTTGCTCTCAGTAAGTTTCCCACCAATGTTCAACATGGAGGAGAGCCTTGAGGAGTGCGAAGGTGATCTTTTCCTTGTCAAAAAATTTTTGAACAAAGAAATAACCTTCTAATAGATTTAACCATTTTTCTAGGGAATCCACATCTATTTGACCTTCAAATATGGGAATATCAAAATTAACCTGTACTTTGAAGGGAGAGGTTCCTCCAAAATGGTCGCTTGATGAAGATGTGCCTGTTGCTATCGGTAGGCGTTGAAGAATGCATGCAAAATTCTCCATCATTTCGTCCCTTTGTCACGTGAGAGGTTGCTCAAGAAACATGTTAATATAATATTCTGATTTGCCATATTTATTTTCTGCAGCCATCGAGGGTTACTTGGGCGTGCGAGAGTGATTTTCCTCAAGAGAGAAAAACTCGAGACCCAACTTGCTATACTCAGAACCCATCGGGGACATGCCCTGAAAAATGATCAAGAGCAACCTGCTATGATACCATTGATTCGGATTGTGTTTGGAACGAAATGAAAGCAGAGAAATTACAATGAAATACTCATGAAACTTTCCAGAAACAAAGAAATACAACAATACTTGATTTCTATTAATGAAATAATTGTAAAGAGACTATAAAAATACAAAGTACAAGACTCGCTAGAATGGTGGCAGCTTTATCTCTGAGAAGAGATGTGATGGATACACTCATTCGCCAGAATATTGTTACAATGAGGCTTCGAAGGCCTTTTTATGTTAAACAGGAATGCCCAAACCCCAGACATCCAAATACCTAACCCTAGGAGATGAAACGCCAAAAGTCATGTGGGCCCCATTTGGGTAAGTTAGTACATTAACTTCCTGGGGTCGTAACTTTTCATACAATCTTTGTTTTAGGCGTGTGATAGCCCATTCGAAATGTCTTTTCGAGAACTACGAATTACCTTGTCAAAATCTTACTCCATCTGTAGTTTGACTGTGGTGAGCCAAAATAACACTTTTTGGGGCCCAAAACAGCCTTGGAAGTACAACAAGATGTGATGACATGAAAACATACAGAATAAGCCAATTAGATTAGGTGAGAGGCCACCAATATCCACATGGAAGATGTGTATGGCTTCAAAAAACCCCATAAGTGTAGAACCCACAATTACAAATAAGTACAAAAGAACGTGTTGAACTAAAAACTGACAAAAGGAGCCAGTTGGAACAGGTGGGTGGCCACCAATATCTACCTGGATCAAAACTAGGGATGAAATCATCATAAGGGAAAACATATGCTAACACCATATTAACACGAACACATAGAAATCCAATGAAAAATGTGTCCAAGCGGAAGTAAGGGTATCAAAGGATGAGATGGTCAATTCCACAAGCTATGGAACATGACCAACTAAGTGGAAGATATTGGAAGAGAGACCAAGGACGTGATACTTGATCCTAACAAGGGAGGGGTTATCTTGAGAAGGGAAATACTCAATATAATGAATTAAAAAGGATCAATCCATCAATAACGAAACCTTTAAGAAATAATAAGAGTGAGAGACAGGGGTGAGGATTGAGTTGAGTGCATCGTCAACAAGAAAAATAGGATAAGGATGCAAAACAGGGTAGGAAACTAGGAGTTGAGGAAGCAAAGAGGAGAACTAAGGAAGATCGAGTGATATCAAGGTAGGAGGTGGCTAGAGTTGACGATCAAAGGTCTAAGATAGCCCTATAAATGTCACATATATGATAAGGATTCATTCAATTTTAAAATCCCATGTTAAAACATATGACCCTTCCAAGTTTGAAAATTTCATCTTGGACAGCCGATGGGAAGTTGAGGGAAGGGGTGAAGGGAAATGGAAATATCGGAAAAGGAATTGCCGTGAGTACATCGGGATAGCAGAAAAGGGGAAAAAGGGGTTGAAATATCAATTGATCCAAAATAAATTATATAAGGAACACCATGTAGGTGAAGGTGGACACAAGGATGGGAAAGAAGGAAACAATGCAATGATGGAGGTCAACCACTCACTATGTTTAAGGTCTCATAGAGAAGATTTGATCTCTGTGTCTCGAGGATTCATGTTGAGGGGTCCTATAAGATAAGAGGGTGTATTGGGGCAATTAGGAGGCACATCACCCCATGATTGTGAGAAGAAGTTGTCTTATGTATCCTTGGTTGCATGGAATATGTGGTGTCGATAGACTGAGGAGGAGATTGTCTTCAAGATATTTTAGGTTGAGATGTGATGCCATTTTTATAGATAATGCATCGTTGAGAGGAAAGAACTTGGATTGAGGAAGATCATGAGCCTTGGTTGGAAGAGGAAGAGTGCTTCCATTGAATGGTGAAAATGTATTACCCAAAATTGAATAATTATATTGATGGATAGATATTGCAATTGCTTCTTTTCACTAAAAATGAGAACATTTTCTCCTTGAGAAGTATTTAATACGCTATTATTTTGAGCAAAAACATTATAATTGTTATTTTGAACAAGGATATTGTGGGTTTGAAATAGTAGACCATATCTCATGAGATTGGTCCAAAAAATGGGTTGTATTCTAGCACTAACATATCAATACCTAAGGACAAGGAATAGTTTACCTAAGGTGCAACTCAAAGACTTAAAATTGTGGGATAAATCCAACAAGTGATAGATGCAACCATCACTAGATTGATACATAATAAGAATAATTCTTAACCAATACATTAACCATTAAATGCACATTAAACCGTGTGTTATACTCTACTAGAGTCACAACCATTCATGATAACATATAAGGTGACAATTATAGAAGAGCACATCACAAGAAATAACACATCATTAAAATAAACCATTAACACCATAAATATTATTTGAAACAAGGGGTTCATTCCATTCACATTCAACATAATTAAAATCATCATTACAATGATTATAATACATCACAATATACGCAAATAATAGTGTATCCATATTCAATATCAATACTTAATCATATATTCTTATTTTCCCTAACCTATCAAATCTCTAGAATGTCAAAGCCTTTACACTCAAATAGTTGCACCCTTGTGTGGTGAAGTTCATTTAGGAAAGTGGCTTACTTCTAATGTAATGAATTTATCTAAAATTCAATTGTTTATTGTGTCTCCATTGCTCTACAATGTAACTTCACTAATTTGTCTCTCAAAATTGAGGATCTTGGTCTGATATTTTGGATTTTGCTTCACATGACCTCTATTACTATTTATGTTTGTCAAAGATTCTTAGCCTATGTGGCATAACTTGTATTCTTTCTTCTATTTAGTCAGATACATTGTGTCTTCATCAAAATGAAGAAGTTGATAAGCCTTGACCAAACCCGTTGACTATCCCTCAATTCATATCAAGTTTCTTTTCTCTACATCCATCCCAAACAAAGGGGCCCATTCAAGGACCACCTTCACTATTTATTATTTGAAGTTGGAAAATGTTGTAAGGCCTTACAACCATTTTGAGAGGATTTTGTCCCCAACAATGAATTATTTTGCCTTTTCCCGATCCACAATTGTTGGTTTCATGTTCTTAGCAGTATGTCTTTCCTTGTCTACAAAACTATTAAGTCTTTGTAAATCAGTCTACTTTTCCATAGTATTAGGTTGGAAGGAGCATAATTTTTGTTGTACTTGCTCAGAAACTACAAATATATGATCCATTTGACTATCCAATTTCTTGATGTTTTTTATAACTAATTGTTGGGTCTAAGGTTGTTTTAGCCTATGTTTGCATGAGCTTTGTTTTTAATTATAGGGTACTTGTTGGTTCCTTTCTCCTTCTCTTCATAATTGGCTAATGAATTATCACTAAAAGCACTTTCGTAATCTATTCAATTATGACTCTGAGATTTGTTTAGGTTTTCTCTATCTATTTTATGAGTGTATCTATGATTGTTATTAATGTTCTCATATGTGAATCACTCTTTTGGTATTTTGAATCAAGCTCAATCATAAGATTCATTAATTAATTATAAAATTTGGAATAGGAAGCATGTAGTATATTTAAGAGTTGAAAATGGGGTTCATTTATAGCTATAGCTTTGACTTATGGGTCTACATCCTCAATTGTTGGTTATGTACTCGTAAATTTTATATAGAATTGCTCTAATTTTTTTGATATTTTGATGTTGTTGAAACAAAAGTTGTTGAAAACGAATTTGTGTCATTCACTTGTGACCTCTGTTAAGGGATTCTAGATGTTGATAAGATCCTTTTGGAGCTTTGAAGTTTGTTTTTTTACATCAAATTACCTATTTCCAATTTTGATGCCCAAATTCTTATGGGCTCTAACCAAATCCTAAGAAAATAAGGAATATGTGTCTATAGGTTGTGACATTGTGGAGTGCAAAGCCACCAAGGGATTCATTATGGCAAGTGGTGTGATGTTTTTTATTGATGTCTCTGCATGGTTGTGAGCATCCCCTATCTAATCTTCCTTTCTTGTCCTCCCAGTCACAACACGATGTTGCAAATTCTTTCTTGAGTATTTTCCATTATGTATTGCATAATGTCGCGGTTGGCTTGATTCAGATAGTGTAAAACAAATGAAATGTTATTGATTGTTCTATGAAATCATTAAAGGATAAATATATACCTTTGCATAAACCAATATTGCATCCCCTGGGAATGTTTGTAAGATATTGTTTAGCACAAAATGTTACTACTCTTATTTGATGGTTAGTAGAGATAATGTTGAAGGATTGGAAGATTAGTTGAAGGCTCTTACTACACAACGAGTGTTTGATTAACTATTCCCTATTTTCAAATTATTTTTGTTTTTATTAATGTTTATGTGTGATTTCCACTTGTATTATTTCATTTGTATACAAATATGGATAAATCTTACGGAATATGTGTGCTTAGACTTATCCTATTAGACATCTAAGAATGAAGATTTCATGGTTGGTTGCCAATAATCTAGAGGTGGTTTTCAAGGAGGCATCCACATCACCAATCAAGAAATCAAAAGGATAAGGATGTCGTATCAAGACTATAATCTAGTATCACGATGCCAATATTACTAGAATAATGGGGTGCATTATGAATTCTAACCCTAACTATGTTTTTGGCCTCCACAGTGTCTAATTTTAGATTTTGGTTATTCAATCAAGGGAATGAATTTGCACAAAAAAAGAACTATAAAGTAGAGTCCTTGAGTCATTGCACAGAACAAAAATTTTGAGAGAAATATTTGATCCAGATTATTTTCGGAACGAAATGAAAGCAGAGATATTACAATGAAATACACATAAAAATTGCCAGAAACAGAGAAATACAACAATACATGATTTCCATTAACGAAATAAATGCACAGAGACTGTAAAAATACAGAGTGCAAGAATCACTATATTGGCGGTTGCTTTATCTCTGAGAAGAGATGTGACGTCTACACTCATTCAAAAATAGATGATTACAATGCATCTTTGAAGGCCTTTTTATGATAAACATGAATTCCAAAACCCTATATATCCAAAAACCTAACCCTGAGAGATGAAGTGCCAAAATTAATGTGGACACTTGGGGTAAGTTAGTACATTAGCTTCCTAGGGTCGTAAATTTTGCATACGATCTTCGTTTTAGGCGTGTGATAGCCCGTTGAAAAGATATTTTTGAGAACTACGCATTATGCCCTCAAAACTTGACTCCATCTATAGTTTGACTATGTTAAGACAAGAAAACATTGTTTATATCCCAAAAACAGCCCTAGAAGTACAAAAAGATGTACTGACATGAAAAATTCCAAAATAAGCCAGTTGGAATAGGTGGGCGGCCACCAATATCCACCTGTATGTTATGTAGAGATTTAGGACAGCCTTTTAAGTGCAGAACCCACAATTACAAAGAAATTTCCTCATTACAGAGAAACGTGTTGAACTGAAAACTGTCCAGATGAGCCAGTTGGAATTTGCAACAGGTGGGTGGCCACCAATATCCACCTGGATCAATCCTCCTCCCTTATAAAGAAATGGTCTCCATTGTATTGAGTTCCCAGGGAAGAGGGGAAATCATTTTTTGGATTTAAATCTTGGTGAATTTTGTGACTTGTTGGAGAAGTTGTGTTTCTTGGTTTGTGGAAGGCTATCACGAACATGTTGTTGGAAGGGTTGAATCTGTTCCACCAACCTGTTGTCTCTAGGATTGATGAGGCATTGTGTAGGCACCATCGTAGGTGAAAAAAAATATATATGCAATCTGCTTCTGCTGGATAAAAGGTGTTGAGGCTGTAGTGGTTGTAGTGGCCTTCTGTGCATCCTTTGAACAGACTGTGAAGATGATGAATTTTGCAGTATGAGAGATTATCTTGCAGCATTGTTTTGGTGCAACAGTGGTCGGAACTACCTCTGGTATCCTGTAGAGATGACCACCTAGAGTAATAATGACACTACGGGGTCAAGACTCATAAACAACATGAAGTTTCCACATATATGGTTGGCCCAAAACAATATCACAGACATCAAGAGGGGAAACATCACACACTACCTCATCCTTGAAGGGTTGGATTCCATAGGACAAGTGACATTGTTGGTTGACACGAATATCTCATCCCTAGTGAAGCTACCTGATGTTGTATGGTTGTGGGTGTGGTGTTGTAAACAACCTCAAATATTTGACAACCTCAGCTAAGATGAGGTTTTTCTGGTTGTCGCTATCAACAATGAAATGCAACGAGTTCCCCTTCACCCATATATGTGAATGGAAGAGGCACTCCCCCTCTTCAGGATCTACTTGTTCTTCTAGTTGAACTGTTGTGATCCTGACATTAGCAGTGGGGTCTGTGTCAATGATCTGTCTGTTTTCAATATTTTCTGGATTAGATTCTAAATCATGGTTTGGCTTCTTGTCTTTGACCTCAACCACCAATGATTTTTTCGAGCGACATTCATCGTTGTTGTGTCAAGAGATTTTGTGTAAGTCACACCACTTCCCGGTGTCATTCAACTTCATCTTTCCTTTACCATTCTTTTCCTATGTCTTGGATTGGTTGTCTAGAGGATATTGGTTAGGGTCATCTTTACCATACTTTGGTTGTTGTGGATTTGAAGACCCAAACTCCCAATTGTTCTGGTGCCTAAATGTATGCTTGATTTTGACAACATATCGATAGGTGGCTCCCAATGATGAGATGTTTAGGAAATCCATTTTGGTTTGGATATACCTATGTAGAGCCCCATGGTATTTCAGAACTAGATTTCACTCGGAGTCTTTGATACCGAGCTTGGTGCATAAGGTATGGAAAGTATTTGTGAACTCTATCACTGTTTGAATCTTCTCTTGCCACAGTGTGGTCCATCTCATGTATTGGTCTTCATAGTTATCAACGGGGTAGTATTGTTCCTTGAACTCTTCCACACAAAAATTCCAAGTGGTCTTAGCCCTATATATTCCAGATTCATTTCTGGAACTTTGCTCCCAGTAAGTTTCCCTCCAATGTTTGACATGGGGGAGAGCCTTGAGGTGTGTGAAGGTGATATTTTCCCTGTTGGAAAAATAACGAATAGAGAAATAACCTTCTAGAAGATTCAACCATTTTTCTAAGGCATTCACATTTATCTGACCTTTCAATACGGGAATATCAATATTAACATGTACCTTGAAAGGAGAGGTTCCTCCAAAGTGGTTGCTTGATGAAGATGCACTTGTTTCTATTGGCAGGCGTTGAAGGATGTGGGAAAAATTCTCCATCATTTTGTCCCTTTGTCATGCGATAGCTTGCTCAAGCAACATGTTAATAGAATCCTTTGCTCCGTCATTTTTCTTTTCTGCCTCCATAGAGGGTTTATTGGGCGTGAGAGAGATTGTCATCAAGAGAGACAAGCTCAATACCCGACTTTGTATACTCGGACCTTGTCGGGGACATGCACTGAAAAACGATCAAGAGCAGTCTACTATGATACCACTGATTTAGATTATTTTCAGGACGAAATCAAAGGAGAGATATTAAAATGAAATAAACATAAAGATGGCCAGAAATAAAGAAATAAAACAATACATGATTTCTATTAACGAAAGAAATGTATAGAGACTTTAAAAATACAGAGTGCAAGACTCGCTAGAATGGTGGTAGCTTTATCTCTGAGAATAGATGTGACAGCTACACTCATTTGCAAGAATATGATTACAATGAGGCTTTGAAGGCATTTTTATGATAAATGTGAATGAAAAAACCCTAGACATCCAAAAACCTAACCCTAGGAGATGAAGCGCCAAAAGTCATGTGGGCCCTGTTGGGGCAAGTTAGTACATTAACTTCCTGGGGTCATAACTTTTGCACACAATCTTTGTTTTAAGCGTGTGATAGCCCGTTGGAAAATAATTTTTGAGAACTACACATTATTCCCTCAAAATTTGAATTTGTCTACAGTTTGACTTTAGCAAGCCAAGAAAACATTGTTTAGAGCCCGAAAACGACCATGGAAATACAGAAAGATGTACTGACATGAAAAATTCCAAAATAAGCCAGTTGGAATAAGTGGGTGGTCACCAATATACACATGGATGTTTTGTATGGATTCAGGATAGCCCTGTAAGTTCAGAACCCATAATTACAAAGAAATGTCCCCATTACAGAGAAACGTGCTCAACTAAAAATTGTCCAGATGAGTCAGTTGGAATTTGAAACAGGTGGGTGGCCACCAATATCCACCTGGATCAATACTCCCCCCTTAGGAAGAAATGGTCTCCATTGTGTTGGGTGCCCGGGGAAGAGGGGAAAGAGTTTTTTGAATCTAAATCTTGGTGAGTTATGTGCCTTATTGGAGAAGTTGCGTTGCTTGGTCTGTGGAAGGCTATCATGAACCTGTTGTTGGCAGGGTTGAATCTGTTCAACCAACCTGTTGTCTCTAGGCTTGATGGGGCATTATGTAGGCACCATCATGGGTGAAGAAACAATATCTACAATCTTCTTTTGCTGGATAGAAGGTGTTGAGGTTGCAATGGTTGCAGTGTTCTTCTGTGCATCCTTTGAACAGACTGTGAAGAGGATGAATTTTGCAGTATGAGAGATTACCTTGCAGCACTATTTTGGTGGAACAGTAGTCGAAACTACCTCTAGTATCCTGTAGAGTTGACCCCCCAGAGTAATAATGGCACTACGGGGTTGAGACTCATAAATAGCATGATTTTTCCACATATATGGTCAGCCCAAAACAACATCACAGACATCACACACTACCTCATCCTTGAAGGGTTGGATGTCATAGGACAAACGACATTGCTAGCTGACACGGAGATATTGTCCCTGGTGAAGCCACCCTCTGTTGTATGGTTGTAGGTGTGGTGTTGTAAACAACCCCAACTATTGACAACCTCAGCTGATATGAGGTTCTTCTGGCTACCACTATCAACAATGAAATGCAACAGAATCCCCTTCACCCACATCTGTGAATGGAAAAGGCACTCCCCCTCTTCAGGATCTACTGGTTCTTCTGGTTGAATTATTGTGGTCGCGACAATAGCAATGGGGTATTTGTCAATAATCTGTTTGTTTTCAATATTTTTTGGATCAGATTCTAAACCGGGGTTCAGCTCCTTGTCTTTGACCTCGGACACCAATGACTGTTTCGAGCGACATTCATTGGTGTTGTGCCAGGGGATTTTGTGGAATTCACACCACTTCCCAATGTCATTCTTTGTCTTTTCTTTACCCTTATTTTCCTATTTCTTGGACTGGTTGTCTGGAGGTTTTTGGTTAGGTTTGTATTTACCATGCTTTGGTTGTTTTTGATTTGCAGACCTGAACTCCCATTTGTTCTGGTGCCTAAATTTTTGCTCGATTTTGACAGCATATCGATAGGCAAGTCCCAATGATGAGATGTTTAGGAAATCCATTTCAGTTTGGATGTACCTATGCAAGGCCCCACAGTATTTCAGAACCAGATGTCACTCAGAGTCTTTGATACCCAACTTGGTGTGCAAGGTATGGAAAATATTTGTGAACTACAACACTGTTTGGATCTTCTCTTGCTGCAGTGTGGTCCATCTCATGTATTGGTCTTCATAGTTATCAACAGGGTAGTATTGTTCCTTGATCACATCCAAAAAAAATATCCCAAGTGGACTCAACCCCATATATTCCAGATTCCTCTATGGAACTTTGCTCCCAGTAAGTTTCAGACTAATGTTTGACATGGGGGAGAGCCTTGAGGAGTTTGAAGTTGATATTTTCCCTATCGGGAAAATTGTGAACAGAAAAATAACCTTATAGAAGATTCAACCATTTTTCTAAGGCATCCGCATCTATTTGACCTTCAAATACGGGAATATAAAAATTAACTTGTACCTTGAAAGGAGAGGTTCCTCCAAAGTGGTTTCCTTATGAAGATGCACCTGTTTATATTGGCAGGAATTGAAGGATGTGGGAAAAATTCTCCATCATTTCGTCCCTCTGTCGCGCGAGAGCTTGTTCAAGCAATAAGTTAATAGAATCCTTTGCTCCATAATTTTTCTTTTCTACCTCCATAGAGGGTTTCTTGGGTGTGCGGGAGTGATTGTCTTCAAGAGAGATGAGCTCGAGACCCAACTTTCTATACTCGGACCTCGTCGGGGACATGCACTGAAAAACGATCGAGAGTAGCCTGCTCTAATACCACTGATTCAAATTATTTTAAGAATAAATGAAAGCAGAGATATTACAATGAAATACACATAAAAATTTCTAGAAATAGATAAATACAACATACATGATTCTATTAACGAAATAAATATATAGAGATTGTAAAAATATAGAGTGCAAGACTCACTAGAATGGTGGCAGCTTTATCTCTGAGAATAGATGTAACGGATACGCTCATTCGCAAAAAGATGATTAAAATGAGGCTATGAAGGCCTTTTTATGATAAACATGAATTCCAAAACCCTGGACATCCAAAAACCTAACCCGAGGATATGAAGCGCCAAAAGTCATGTGGGCCCCATTGGGGTAAGTTAGTACATTAACTTCCCGAGGTCGTAAATTTTGCATACGATCTCTGTTTTAGGTGTGTCATAGCCCATTGGAAAGGTATTTTCGATAAATACACATTATTCTATCAAACTTTGACTCCATATATAGTTTGATTGTGGCAAGCCAAGAAAACATTGTTTAGAACCCCAAAACGGCCTTGGAAGTATAGAAAGATGTACTGACATGAAAAATTCCAAAATGATCCAGTTGGAATAGGTGGGCATCCACCAATATCCACCTGGATGTTGTGTAGGGCTTCAATACATCCCCTTAAGTGCATAACCCACAATTACAAACAAATTTCCTCATTACAGAGAAACATGTTGAACTGGAAACTGTCCAAATGAGCGCGTTGGAATTTGGAACAGGTGGGTGGCCACCAATATCCACCTAGATCAATATTTCAAGTGTATATTCAAGAGAAAGGATTTAAATTAAAATCTTTAGCAAATAATCTACACAAATTTTTTTTATCTCGGGGATTTGCCACTTTAGCAATGTTGTATGTAATTTCTCAATTTTACATATAAAAACCCTTAAGTTTCCACAAATACTTTTCTTCTTGTTTATTTGTGAAATCATTGGGAAGACCTTTTATGTTCACATTTATAAGAAAAATTATCCATCACTCCATCATTTATTGCCAATTCTTATTGTAAGTGTTGCATGAAATTATGAACATACAGATGCAACTTATGATATTTACTATAACTACTTCTACTTGATGAATTTTATTTCACAAACAGAGCGGACAGGACCAATATAGACTTCTTTACAAATGAGATCAGTGTTTTTGATTTGCTAACTCAGGATCCCGAAGGCAAGAGAAGCAAAGAGCATACACACCACTCGACTCGGACTTCGACCTCTCACTGGACTCTCCAAATTTTTGAATGAATAACAGAGAGGCAAGGGCCTTTATTTATAGCTTTCATATCAAGTTCCCGGTGACTAGCTACGGGCAACTGCCAGTGGAAAAGATATTCCGAAAACTCTAGATGGGGCAGCTGTGGACAACAGCTGTTATCTCATCCCTTGGAGGCTCGGCCATATGGGGACCCATCATAGCTTTTATGGATAACACAGTAAGATATGAATCTACTTTTCTGATATGATATAGACTAAAGCAAAAGTTTGTACACTGTGGAGTTCACGGAACCCACGAACCGTCGGGACACCACTGTCGGCCTGATAGACATGAATTATTACAAACTTTATTTGGTGGCAGACAAGCCATAAATACAAAAGGACATAGGGGTCCATCATGCTTCCAACATATTATTAATATTGTACTCAGCAATTGAATCAAAAGAAAAGGAATCATTGTTGTAACCATGACTAGAAGGAGGAGAACTGTGATATGAGGAAAATGGAGGCAGACTACTGAAAGATTCGTATAAAGGTGACCCCTGCATTGCTGGAATCAACTCATCTGGTGGTACACATGTTGATCCATAATAATTGCTTGATATTTTGTAACAGGGATCTACAGAAGAGGTTGATGGTGCATACTGCAAGGTACTACTCATAAAAGTTAAGCTGAAAACAAACCATGCTTCGTGTTGAGCAGCTTCACATACTTCTGCATGAAACCAAATATTAAAAGCATCTCTATCTGTCTGGTTAAAGAAATTAGCATCCCTGGGACAGTAAATCCAGAACAGTAGATACAACCATCCATACCAAGAATAATAATGGTCTTTGAATAGATCACATTCAAATGTTATCCATATACATCCATCATACTTAATTTGATGCAGAATCATACAATAATCTGAATAAGTAATGTATGGAGTATAGAGACAAATATATACTTGTCCTTGATGAGGACCTCCAGTCATGATACCTCTGAACAAATCTCGTTGTTCTCTGAAATAATTGATGTATGAAGTTAAGCCACAAGTATTATCTACCCATGCTTCTAATATTTTCATGCAGGCTGGACTATTTTTGATGCAGCAAGCCAAACAAGAAAAACACATACAATATTTACAATCTGTACAAACCAGAATCCATTTGAATCCTGGTGGAGCTTCCCTTGAGATAGCATTCAAGGGGGATGAAGCCATCGTAATTGTTTTATTTGATCTTGAGTAGGAGCGGCTTCTTGGGTTTATAGGTCTGCAATACAATTTTCCTTCCCTGGTTTATACTCAATGTCAAAATCATATCCATCTAACCAGAGACTCCATCGAAGTACCCTGTTATTCCCCTGTTCCAGCAATTTATGATTAGCCAACATTCCCTTCATGTGCTTTAAATTTGTTCTAACTATAAAATGGACTGGTTTGAGAAACATTCTGTATTTTTTGATTCCATTTTTTACAGCTAGAATCTCTTTATGAGAGGAAGGGTATTTTGACTCTGTATCACTAAAACACCCAGAAGTATATAAACATACTTCTTCCAGTTTAGGGCCATTCTTTTGTAGCAGGACTGCAGCCCAAGTTTCATGCGAGGCATCTGTCTCTAGAATGAGTTTCAGAGACAAATCTGGAAGGTGAAGACTGGGTAAATGCTGGATTTTCTGCTTTATAATTTGTACGGCTTGGGTCATCTTATAATTCCAAGGCAAATATTTGCTTAATCTTTTCTGCAGAATTCTCACATCCTTGGCTTGGTTCTCATAGAATTGTCTTATATAATTCAGACAACCCAAAAATCTTTGTAATTGTTTTGTATCCAGAATTTCATCTGAAAAATCTGTGAGCTTCTTCAAAACATGCTCTTGGAGCTCTATTGTTCCTTGTGAAAAGATAAGGCCAAGATATTCAATCCTAGTCTGTGCCCAACATGACTTTGTTTTACTTAGCACAAGACCATGTTTGAATATAAGAGCATAAGTTTGCTTTAAATGTTGTACATGTTGTTTAATATCTACATAGCACACAAGTAAGTCATCTATATATACAATGACGAATGGCAGATGTCTAAAAATATCTTCCATTCTTTTCTGGAATTCTGAGGGAGCATTTTTTAGTCCAAATGGCATGACTCTCCATTGATATTGGCCTTGAGGTACTACAAAGGTCGTCTTGTACCTGTCTACTGGAACAATTCCAATCTGCCAGAATCCACTTTTTAAATCAAACTTAGTAAATACATTACATCTTCCAATTCGAGAGAATAATAGTTCCTTATTTGGTAAAGGAAACCTGAGAGGTAATAATGCAGCATTTAATGCTCGATAATTAATGACCATTCTTGGTTTACCTCTTTTCTGTTCAGAATGCTTGTTCACATAGAAAGCTGGACAAGCCCAAGGACTACGACTATTCTCTATAAGTTTTCTCTGCAATAAGTCTTGGATTTCTTTTTTACAGTAATCCAATTCCGTTGGAGACATATGGTTAGCAGAGGCTTTTTGGGGCTTTGGAAGGTAATCTTCTTTATAAGGCAGATTCACAAAGTATTGTTCCCTGGTCCAGAAGGCATCTGGGTAATCAGAAGTACAGTCTTTTTCTATCTTTTCTTTAATCTCTTTTATGACTTCTGATCCATGCAAATTTGCATTCTTGATGATTTTCTGGATCTTGATAAGACTACTGGCAGAATGAACAACCCTTTTCTCAGAAGGTTTTTCTATAATTCTATTTTCATAAGTAGTCTTGCTTGGTACAGTAAGTTTCTTGCCATTGAATGTCAATATAAGCTCAGAGCTTCCAACTGTTAGTGGTAAAAACTTATTTACAAAATCCTGACGTAACAGTATATCAGTGCCTGTATCAAAGTTGTAAAGTGTCACTGGTATTTTTTGATTTTGGATATAAATAGGAAAATCTGGACATATGAACTCAATCTTCATTTCTGTCTTATTGACATCTTTAAATGATAGATTTATATTCTGCCAATAATAAGAAGGAATGGCTCCATGTTTAGCACATGAGTTCATGGCACCAGTGTCAACTTGGGCATCTAAAGTATACTGTAGGTAACCAACAACTCTTATATCTACAGAGATGATAATCCTATCATCTAAACCTTTCATCATTTTATGTTCATATATTCCAGTCTCTGTTTCTTCTGAGAATATATCTTTTTCTAATTCTTTATCTCTCTGGGCTTTTAAGAATGCTAATTCTTCCTTTTGAAGTTTTAGAGTTTTCCATAACTGTCTGACTAAAACTTCTTTCTCTTTGATTTCTTCTTCCAACATATAGATATCATTATCTAGAGTATGATCTTGTTGGATAGAAGTGCTTTCTATTAGAGCTTTGCCTCTGTCATCCATATGCACAAATTCTTTAGTAGAAAGGGCTTTGGTAGAGGAAACAAATTCAGCATCAGTAGGCATGTAATGGTGAATATTCACCACGCTTGGCTGCTGGAGAGACTGAATTTGAGTGTTGAGTTGCTCCAATTGGGAATAATAATAATCCGTAAGGAAAAACTGACCAGGGGTCAGGACAGAGAGTTTAGACTAGAGTTTAGCACATTGCTTTTGCAAAGCAGAGATGTCAACAAAGGAAGACATCATTTTAATTTCAAGAAAATTTAATTCTTCAATGGAGGAATCAGAAGAGAGAGAAGAGGTTGGGGACTCAGGAGGAAGACTTTCACCTTCATCATCAGAAACTTCAGAAAGTGAAAAGTATTCACCGTCTGAACGGTTTGAGACCATATCCCATTCAGCAGGATCATGCTAGGTTTGGAAGATTTCCATGATCTTTATTTGGGTTTTGGTCTTTGACCGCAGAGGACACTGAGATGCCCAGTGGCCAGGCTTTTTATAGATAAAGCATTGGGATTGTTTAGGCATGTTAGAGGATCTTTTCTTAAAATAAAACTTTCTCTTAGGTTTAAACCTATAAGAAACATTTTTCTTGAAAGTTTTAGGTTTCTGCTGGCAAGTGCAGCCAGCTCTAGATCCTTTCTTCTGATTCTTTTGATGGCGTGAAAAGCCAAAGCTAGATGTTTCATGAAATGCTTCACATACAGAAGCATCAAATCGTAGATGTTTCTTTAATGATTTGGCTGTTTTCTTTCTGACACACTCTTCTTGGAGAGCTGTGACTATTTGTTCTTGCAATCCTGCAAGAGACAAGGTTTCTATAGTAATTTCTTCATCTTCTAGTCTTTTTCTGACTAGGCCAGGAACTTTACCAGGCATGGAAGATAAATACTTCCGAAGGTATGTTGAATTACGAGGATCAGGGACTTTGTATAATAAGGCTTGCATAGTGCAGAAATATTTCTGTAATTCATTCAGATTGCATAATCTTTGACTCATGAACAAATCAGCATAATGATCCATATTAACTTTAATGTCACCATAGAATTCATGGACTACTGCTTTAATTAGTTCATCTATGGGCTTATTATGCTGGAGTATTCTTAATTTTCTATTATCGGAAATTCTTTCCCACCAGAAATTCAAATTGCCTTGAAATCCCCATGTAAGCCGCAGGGCTAAATCACTCCAAGACACTTTGTCTTTAAACAATAATTTTTGTGTCTTTGCCCATGCATGTCATCCTTGGATCATGGCTTCTATCTCCATTTTTGTTTTGCAATCAACATTAGAGATAGTTGCAGTGTCAGTATGTTTGACAGAGACTTGAGGCTGTCCGTCAATATCCATAGGGGATTTCTTTGATCCTGTATACCTGGCATTACACCATTGTTTCCAAGCAGATGTCCTAGAAGATCCAGCCTGACTTGATTCAGGTCGAGCTTCAGGATTTTGTTCTCCATCCATAGCTTTAATGGAGAAAAGAGTATCAAAAGGAGATTGGTTAGTAATCTGTACAAGAGCTAGTTGTTTAGCTAAGCTATCTTCCTTGGCTTTCATTATTGAACTTTCAAGTTCACTGCCTTGAGATTGTACCAAGGTTAACTTATCTCTGGCTAGCTGGCAAACCTCAGCAATCCTAACTAAGGTAGGATGTTTCAAAGAGGAGGCTAATTGCTTCAATGTTAGAGCTCGAGTCATGTCCGGAGGTGACGAGCTAAAGAATGAGAAAGATGCATCATTAGAAGGAGGGGATGAAGGAGAAGGAAGTGTTTCTTCTTGATAACTCAGTTTTAAGTCTGAAACTGCCTTCTCTATTATTTCTAATTTCTCCAGTATTAGATGCAGTTGTGATTTCAGATCTTCTTGATTTTGAGTGATCTGATCTAGCTCTGAATGTAACCCATTCATATAACCCTTGGTCTTCAAAACATCTTGGGCTATATCATCAATATTTTGAGCTAGGCAAACAGACTGATAGTTTGCATAGTTTTGCATTCTAACAATAGATTCTAGAGGATTTTCATCCGATCTTCTATATTGAAGGAAATCTAAATCTGCTACAAGATTATTCTGGAATTTTGGGTTATGATTGCCAGTTCCCAAATATCTAGAAGGTATTTCTGTTTTCTTTTCTTTACCACTTCTAGGGAGAGGATAATCCATCATTTTGATGGTTGGAACTGCAAGCTTCTGGCACTCAGAACAATCTGTATGTTGGCCATGATGGTCAACTTTGTTCTGGTAGGTCTCAAAATTCTTCTTTAAAGACAGAGCAGATGTTAGAGGTTCTTCAGGCAAAGGTTCAGGAGTAAGATATTCTCTTTTGTAGTAATAATAGTCTTTAGAACCTTTCTGATGCTTTAAGAGATGATCATCTAATTTTGATCTTCCTAAAACAGGTTTATATGTAGGTATTCTAGGAGGAGAATGTACAGGAGAGGAATATACAGGAGAATGTCGTGCAGGTTTTGATCTGGAAGTGCTAGCAGTTAAAGAAGAGAATTGTCGTTCCAGACTTGGATATCTTTGACTCTGTGATTTTCCTAGCTTTAAAGTAGGATTTCCTTGAGCATTCATATAAACAGTTACTTCCTTTGGCATCAGAGGCTTTATCTGAGTAGAGATAGGATCATACTCTGCAGACCATTCCTCAATTTCTGTGAGCTGGCAGAAACCGAGAGAGAGAGGAGAAACATTTCCTGGACCAATCACCACACTTTCGTTGGTAGCACGCTGAAGAAGTTTAGGATTCAAAGCAGGGATGGTCGTGGAAACAAAGCAAAGACAGATAGAAGAATGAATTTGGGCCACCTTAGACCCTTCTGCCATATCAAAGCCGACAAGTTGCAGGTAGGCTTGAAGAAGAGAATTGATATATGGATCTCTGAGAGAGACCTGGAATCTGGGTAGGGCAGAGGACCAGACAGGGCCATTGTGAAGAGGGGCTTGGAAGCCAGAAATCATAGCATCATGAAAGTTATTATGACGGGAGTCAAGGATACATAATAAAGCATTGGTATTTAAACCAGGTCGGACGAGAGGATTTAACCCGAACTGAATAAGGCCAATGTGTATGTATTCAAACCCATGACTCAATCCCCAATCAATATCTGCCTGTTGAATCAAGGGGATCTGATATTTGGTTTGTCCAAGAGAGATGAGAATATTAACAGAACAATAACGGATGAGGGTAGAAACTTTAAACTGAAACACAAAGATATTATAAATATCAGAAGCAGGAACCTTAGGCATTTTCCAGTTTGGATCTGGTTCATACTCCTGAGCTAATAGACGTTCATTATACAGAGGCTTATCATTAGACTGACTCAATAGCTTTTTATACCAAGCAGTAGGTTTATATTGTGCTAAAGCAGACAGATCTTTAGATGAAGAACTTTTCTGTGAGGCCATTATAAATTACTGCTACTTTTGGCGTAACTCCTTAAGATGTTGCAAGCAAGCAATAAATAAGAAGGCAAGCTCAACTTACAGTGAGTCTGAGACACTGGCAAACAGCTACGGCCTATCAACGGCACCAAATGTTGTAAAAAAGTGCTTATGTATCCCGCGACCAACACTTTCACTTGAACACTTCAAATTATTTGAATATTGCACATCTCGCAACCAGAGTACCCAAACACAAGGCTCACTTATAACAACAACACTTCAAAACTCTTTTGTATTAATCT
>JASDQU011400737.1:13480-37487 GCA_032191745.1 Picea mariana
AATAAGTATCATTTACCAATAATTGATGATTTATTTGACCAGTTGAAAGGTACAAGAATCTTTTCGAAGATTGACTTGAGATCATCCGATCATCAAGTAAGGATACAAGAAGAAGACATTAGTAGGACAACATTCAGAACAAGATATGGGCATTATGAATGCATGGTAGTGCCATTTGGGCTATCAAATTCCCCAATATTTTTTATATGCCTAATGAATTGAGTGTTCAGGGAGTACCTGCACAAGTTTGTGATTGTGTTCTTAGATGATATCCTAGTCTATTCTAAATCAAAATAAGAACATGAGAAACATTTAAGAATGGTGTTGCAAGTTTCAAGAGAGCATAAATTGTATGCTAAGTTAAGTAAGTGCATCTTTTACCAAAAGAATATTCACAACTTGGGGCATATAATTTCAGCAACATAGATAAAAGTTGACCATGAGAATATTTCTATTGGGTAAATCGATAGATGCGGACATGAACTAATTCCCCTATATCCACCTATATCTAGAAAAAAGCGAGACAAAACATGACATTTTCCCTAAGCTTTGATCATTGAATTGGCTATTAAAGAAGGAATATATAACATAGCTTATGAATCACTTCCTTATATCTTTGTTGTCCCTGCTTCACTCCAGTGCTCTTGTGGAATTAGATCTGCGATAACAMAAACCAACCAACGTGAAAGCAGCAATAGTAGAATTCAATGACAACCTAAACATGTGATCAAGGAATCATGTAATAAAATACTAATCATTTTATGGGAAAGATACATACCACCCTATTATATTAATGAAAGGTAGAAGATACAACCGAATTGCCTTGATGTCACAAGTTCCCTTTTAGTGGTCCTTCGTTCCAACACACACATACACTTGCTCTGAAATTCGCATGAAGATAATCCATGAAATATTGATGGGAAAATGGTGGCCTCAAACATCACTAGAAACAAGATTCTTCACGCAATCTTCAGCCTATTCTTTCATCAATTATCTGCTTAATCTTGCTTAACCTTTTCCATGAGAAGCCCATGATTATATAATAGAAGGTGAAGTGGTTAAAGGGATGAGGATGATCCCACCAAATCAGAGAAACCAGAAGGATCGCAACCATATGGAAACCACCTCACATTCTAGAAGATTCCCCTTCTAGAAACTTCATGAAACCTCTTTCCACTTTTAKCTTTGGAACGTCGTCGCACCCTGTCTATATAGCAGCCTGCAGAAACCCTGTGGGCCAACTATAGAGCAGCCTGCGAAAATCATAGATTTATGCACTGTGTAATATACGCAGCCTGTAGACCCTTTCTAAAAAGCAGTCTTGTAGAGGAGGAAAGAAGTTTCTTTTCTCAGGCAAAAATTCATGTTGGGAGCCTGAACACGTGTTTGTGAAATCATCATTAGGGTGACCAAAATAATGTGTAACAAAGATAGAGGCCATTATAAGATGTTTAACACCAAAGAATGTGACAGAGGTAAGATCATTCATAGGCATTTTTGGTTATTACCGAATATTCATAAAAGGGTTCTCAAGGATTGCAAGTCCAATCACTTCTTTGCAAAAGAAGGGAGTGAAATTTGAATGGACTTCCAAGTTTGAAGAGAGTTTTCAATAGTTGAAGGAAATATTGACAAGTGAACCAATATTGAAGATAGTCGATCCAAAAGAAGATTTTGTTGTGTGCTTCGATGCATGTAAGGAAGGAATCGATGGAGTCCTCAGTCAAAGGGACAATGTGGTATGCTATGAGTCTAGAAAATTAAAAGAGAATGAGAGAAATTATTCCACACATGATCTAGAGTTATCAACTATTGTACATGCATTAAAAATGTGGAGGAATTACCTTATGGGTAAGAACTTCAAGCTAAGAACAGACCATTGTGGTCTGAAACATTTTTTTAGACAACCAACACTAAATCCCAAACAAACTAGATGTATGAAATTTCTGAGTGAATATGCCTTCAAAATTAAGCATATAAAGGGAAAGGAAAATCAAGTAGTTGATGCACTCAACAAGAGAGCTCATGAAGTGCATGTGGTAGTCATCAACATGCATAAGACATATTTGAAAGGTCTAATTATTGCAGCAGGGAATTCATATCAACAATATGTAAAAATAAAAGAAACATTACAACAAAATAAGTTTCAACAAAAATTTAATTATTATGAGCTAAAAGAAGATGGAATTCTCATTTACAAGGGAAAAGTATATGTGTCGAATTCCATTGAGTTGAAAAATATAGTTATGAAGGAAATTCACGATGTGCCATATGTCGGGAACCCATGATATCATAAGACAATTGCAATAGTAAGATGCCAGTGCTTTTGGTCGGGAATGAAGAAATAAGTGGCTAATTACATAGTCAAATGTCTAGAGTGCCAGAAAGTGAAGACTGAGCATAAACACCCAGTAGGTTTGTTATAGCCATTGCCCATTCTAGAATGGAAGTGGGTAGTTGTTACAATTGATTTTATTACTAAGCTTCCCAAAGCAATGGAGCAACATGATTCCATCATGGAAGTGGTGGATTAATTGACCAAAGCAACACATTTTATTCCTGTAAACACTACACACAAGGCAACAAATATAGTAGAAATTTATATGAAGGAAGTTTTTAGGTTAGATGGAGTTCTTAAGAAAATAGTTTCATATAGAGATCCAAAGTTTACTTCAAATTTTTGGAAAGGTTTGTTCAAAGGCTTTGGAATGAATTTAAATATTAGCACATCGTATCATACATATTCAAATGGGAAAACATAAAAGACTAACATGATAATTGAGGACATGCTTAGAATGTATGTGATGGATCAACCATCAAAGTGGGAAGATTATATTCATTTACTTGAATTTTCCTACAATAATGGGTATTGAGCCTCATTGAATATGAGTCTGTTTGAAGCATTGTATGGAAAAAAATATAACACTCTAGTGAGTTGGGATAATCCGACAGACAGAGTTATTGTTGGGCCAATTTTGTTGAAGGAAATGGAAAAACATATGACAAGGATAAAGAAGAATTTAAATGATGCTTAGGATAGGTAGAAAATTTATGCAGATAAGAATAAAATTTTCAGAGATTTTAAAGTCGGAGAACATGTGTTTTTAAAAGTAAAGGAAAAGAAAAGTTTGCTAAGTTTAGGAAGTTTCCAAAAGTCGGAAGTGAGATATTGTGGACCGTTTGAAATATTAGAAAAGATAGGTCCAGTTGCATACATGCTAACATTGTCTACATCCATGAGAGTGCATAATGTATTTCATGTATCATTATTAAAGAAGTATGTACATGATCCTAACCACATAATTGATTGGAATGCGATCCAGATGGATCACAAAGGGGATTTCTGGGTGGAACCAATACACATCCTGGATCAGAAAGTCAAAGTGCTCAGTAACAAATCCGTAGCGCTAGTAAAGGTTCAATGGACATGTTATGGTCCTGAAGATGCTACGTGGGAGCATGAAGAAAAAATGTGGGGAAAGTACCCACAAAATTTTGACAAATTTGAAGAACACAGAATGAAAGACGCCATTTTGAGCAAATAGAGTTCTTGAACCACATCTCAAAGTCCTAGCCAACTGTGTTGGGGACCTTGATGAAATAATGGCTCATTCCTTGGGATTAACCCTGATAAACATATGGTACATCCCTTGGGTTATCCTTGATAAACGAATGGTACATCCCTTGGGTTATCCCTGATAAATGAATGGTGCATTCCTTGGGTTGACGAGTTGAGAGGAACATGAGATTGATGGTTGGAGTTTTTGTTGGAGTTGTTAAATCGCATAATTTTATTTCTAAATATTGTGATGTAAATTGCGTATCTATCTATCTATCTATCTATCTATCTATATATATATATATATATATATATATATATATATTGGAATAGAGTGCACCGAGGATGTTGCACAATTGTAGGGGAGTGGAATGTGACATCCCCATTATAATCTCCAGTTTAATTAATGCTTATGTGGATATAATATGTGGCTACGACCAAGTGATGTAATATGAGAATTGTATTTCAATGTTTTAATAATAAAAATGTGATGCCAACTACTAGGGGGACATGGAAAAGATATGGGTTTGGACTAATCCACAAGAGAGGGAAGTGTCTAGGATAATGAAAAAGAGGGGTCAAAGGGGGAAATACCCATGTATATTAATTTAACCCATTTTCCTAAACTTGCTAATTGTATATGAACCTTCTGATTTCTCATTGAGTGTTCCCAAAGCCAATCATTGAATACATGTAAGAGGGTGGTTGTGAGTGGTCACATCCCAAAGTTATTGGGCACATGGGGGTTGAGTACAATCAACATGGGGAARAGTATAAGTCAAGAAAGGCAAGCTACAAGAGAGGAAATTTGTATGGGTTGGGCCAAAAATTTTTAGTCAGTCAAGTTTTGGGTATGGGAAGAAAGGAGAGAGAGCAAGAAAGAGTGCTTGGGACTGGTGCATAAATGGAGGGAAAATTCTAGAGAAGGATGGAGCATAAYTGGAACGAATTGGAGCTGGAAAACTGAAGAGCCAGGTTGCCAGGCCTAAAGAGTGAACTCCTGTGTGAGTTTCACTAAAACAACAGGTGTTTGTTGTTGGTTTGTTGATAGTTTTCCTAGTAGCAAGTTCCCTTGAGTTCCTAGCTAAGAGATTCCTAGGTACCTGTTCTAGAGAGATTGTGATAAATGAATGGCACATTCCTTGGGTTATCCTTGATAAATGGATCGTACATCCATTGGGTTATCCTCGATAAATGGATGGTACATCCCTTGGGTTGTCCTTGATAAATGGATGGTACATCCCTTGGGTTATCCTTGATAATGAATGGTGCATTCCTTGGATTGGGCAGGTAAAGAGTAAGATAGTTGGTAGAAAAATCGAGATAGTTGTAGGAGAATATCAGTTGGGTTATGAGTTTTATGAGTTGTGAGTGGAGTGTGAGAGACCACCCTCTTTTGTGGATTACTAGACTCGAATCATGGGTGACTGGCTGTTGAGATTTGGAACAATGAGTCTATGGTTGGGTGGAACGTCCGTCCCAAGCAACTAGTTGCACAATTCTTGTTTAAAGATAAGTGTTTTATCTTGTATTGAGTTGTTTGCATGTGTTATTGTTGTGCATGAACTCTGCGTAAATGAGAATGATTTATATGTTGTTTTAATGAGCGGTTTAGTTGCATTTCATGCTGATTATTAAAATGCTTTAGATGCATTTGTTTCATGGTTATAGACAATAGCTAAATATGTTTTAAATTTGTAGTTGTAAGCTACAGAAAATCAACTAACAATAAAATAATTATTTTAGTTACTAGAAGTTTCATTTTTATGTGTATTATACACTGTAATGTCCCTTGGTTGAGTTGGGAATGTTGCATTATGGTATTAGAGCTGTAGAAAGGAAACATTTTGTGTGACATGGCCCAGTCTGAGTGGTTGGATACGTTACAATTATTGAGAAAATAGCTAATATGTTATTAATTCTATGTATGGCGTAAGTGGAGTTGTGTGCAGTGGAGTTAGATGCCCTGTATACAATAATATTTGAACATAGTAGTATTTCAATTATATGAAATATAGAGTTCCTTAATATGAACACGAGTCATTTATATGTATTATATTATAATAATACCCAGTTTAATTAAATAATTACCATAACAATAGCCTTCGGAAGGATATTTCTACGTAATATAATTTTAATGAACTTTTCTTATAAAAAGTTTAATTAGGCTTTTTTTAAAGAAACATGTAGGCTTATATTAATTAAGAGGTGATGGCTTTACCCAAGCCATAAAAAAAAGTACATTAAAAAATTGGTTCTATGATACCAAATACTCTTCAAAATTTTAACCGAGTTTGAACTTCTAAAACAATTAAGTTTTTCTTCCTACTAGTTGGTAGGTTAGTTTCTTAACAAACTAATATGCTAATATTATATAACTACAAAACATAAGAAACAAATTAAATAGTAGTTTACTATTTGTTATGGGCACTATCAATAGATTATGCACAATTTTGTGGGTTAGTTCATTTCCGCATTGGTCTCTATGGGAGGGAGAGTTTGAGGCAACATCCTTTTCATTAGAAGTTGGACAAATGTTAAGGGATGGATTATTATTCCTTCAACTACTTCCAATGAAGCTTCCCACTCTACATTTTTGGTCCAAATGCCACTCAAAGTAGCTTGTGCATTGGTCTTCTAGTGTAACATATGCCAAATTGGTATTGAATTTCTTATTTTACTATGGTATGGTCTCAACATTTCTAGGAAGAGGTGAAGAGAGGTCTTTTCTACTAAATTACAGAAGGCACAATATGAAGGGTTTTGAATTCCTCTCTTTCTCATATTTTTGGGAGCTTGTTATGCACAAACTGTTAGCATAATATTTTGTCCATCAACAACCCATCTCCTCTTTCAATCATCTACCATATCTTTGAACTAGGGGATAAATCTTCTTGAGCTAGAAGGACCTAGTAACCACATTTCATTATATATTTCTCAACCTTACTCTCTTAGACTCTTTCATCCTCTTCCTGCAAACTTGTGGGGTAAACTCGTTTTAGTCTTTTGAGGAGTTGGTATATTAGTGAGTAGAATTCCATTGGGCATGGAGTGGCTTTCAAGACTTCTAATTCCATTCTTCATTATTTTTATAGAGAGACATATATGATAGATATGAAACCTTTGACTTGCATCTAGGGGTAGAGAGCTGCTAGTTCTGGGAGAACGGGGAGTGACTAGTTCCCTATATATTTTTGGCCCCATATGCTAATAGGCCTTCTATTCCCCAACATACATGAAATAGTGTCCTTGATGAGTTTAATGGAGCACTTCAAGAGGTGCCATATTTGAGAGATTAATCCATGATACAAAGGAGAGTCTAGACATATTTTTGTTAGAGTGACCTAGAGGTATTTGATGTGGATGACCTCTTTCCACCAATCATCTTTCTTTGTTACTAGTTTCCATGGTAGTTTATCTATAAGAGTGATTTCCATCATGGTTGGGTCGTTGGTGTCTAGTCCTCCTTTTGCAAAGGAAGGTGAAACTAACCTCTAGCTAAGAAGGTGGAATTTTTCTCTTCAATTTTTCTTCCTTGCCACAAGAATTATTGAATGAGAGGTCCCATAGATTGGTGTACTCCTGTAAAATACATTAACAAAGAGAACATACAAATGGACATTGAGGAGAGCATAGACTTGATCGATACCAACTTGCCATGAGTGTTGAGCGATTTTGCACATTGAGGAGAGCATAGACTTGATCGATACTAACTTGCCATGAGTGTTGAGCGATTTTTCACTCGAGGAGAGAATATTCACTTTGATTTGGTGATGTTCAGGTTCTAGTTGGCCAAGATTAGAAGGGAGATCACTATTTGAATGCTAAGATACTTGATGGACCTCTAGTTTGTTTCAATAGTGAATTCTAAATTTCTTGATGTTTGGTTCAACATTCTAGGAGTGGTTTTCCAACCATATACTTTGCATTTATCATTCTTGACTTTTCCTCTAAACGATTCAAGGTCTTTTTCTATGGCTTCTATAAATCTTCTTGCAATGATGGGAGAGGCTCCCCCAATTAACAGTGTGTCATCAACAAATTGTGTATGATTGGTTTCCTTGAATCCTTGAGTTATGTTGATTCTTAGGAGTTTCCCTATTATCCTTTCTTCTAAGAGGGTTCTTCCTAATGCCTTCACCATTAGGATGTATAGGAGGGAGAGAGGGGATATCCCTATGTTAATCCTCTTGAGGCTAAAGAAAAGGTTGTTGGTCTTCCATTTACAAGTTATGTTATCCGAGTGTGCCCCCACACCACCCCCCTACCCCCCCCCAACATGCCATGATCTAGTTGATGAAGGAGGCAAAGAACCGAAACTTTTGAAGGACCTTGAAGATGAAGTTGTGTTAGAATCTATTGAAGGCATTGGCCATATCTAACTTGATTATCATTCCTTTCTCATCAGATTGAATATTGGAATGGAGAGCTTCCTGGATGAGGACAATAATATCATAGATTTGTTTGCCTTACAAAAATATCCCTTGCTTTGAAGATATCAATGTTAGAAGAAGGGAGATGATCTTGGTAACCAAAATTTTAGTCAGTACCTTCTATGAGAAATTGCAGAGTGATATTGGGGAAAACTTGTTGAAGTTGGGAAAGTTCTTCTCCCTTGGGATGAGTGTTAGGAATGATAAGTTGACCCCCCAACCCCAAGGAACATGTTCTTCCTTAAATCTTCAAGCATATGATTTAGGTCCCCTTTAATGATATTCCTATAGGATTTGTAGAAGTGGGTTGTGAAACCATTTAGGTCGGGGAACTAATCACAATCCATTTCCCTAAGCACTCATTTTATCTCTTCCTCTAACACTAACTTAACAGGCATCAGTGATTGATAACATTGTTTCTGCCACTATTGTTGAGGTAAGTTTTGCTTATGTGTAAAGATTGATGGAGTGGGTATGAGCTACATTAAGGATATTTGCAAAGATAGTGATTCTTTCATTGGTTAGGAGCTGAATCACTACTATTATGTTGCTGATTGTGAAAGTGTTTCTCTAGTTATGATAAAATTTAGTGTTCCTATCACGAACCTTATGATAAAGGATTCATGATTTGAGTCACAAATAGTCGTCTTCCTCCTCGTTTATTGGACCACACTCACAAATTCAATACAAAACATTTAACAAATTTTATAAGATTTGAATAGCTCACATAAATTTAAAAACCTTACATGGGACAAAGTTGATTAAGGTAAATACTAAAAAAAAAGTTGAATAAGCTAACATTAAAATAAACTTAGAGATATAACAGATAATTCAATATTAATCATTCGAGCTTAGAAGAAAAACGGTTGATAAACACATCACCGGCTTTGGTTTCCTTTTCTAATGATAGAATTTTGAGGATGATTAGACTTTTTTTTTTTTTAATGAAGAAGATATATGTGTGGAACGGACGCGTAACTTCCTTTTGGGTTGTTTAGTTTTTAGGTTTTACATATTAAGTTTTTAGTTTATATTATTAAAATGATTATAAAAATGAAATTATCATCTAATATTGTCATGACAAGTTAATAATTGTTTAAGATTATTATAAAATGTCAACATTGTCATGAAAAGTTAATAATGGTTTAAGATTATTATAAAATGTCAATTATTTATGGAAAGTTACTAATGGTTTAAGATTAATATAAAATGTTAATTATTGTTTAATTTAGGTTTTGATATATTCGTATTATACATTTTATTGTTTTTCTTAAATCTTTTCTTTTAATAATCATCATTGGTTGAATAGGACTGTTTTTTTCTCTTATCTTTGATATACAATATATCTTCATCCTTCTTTATGGTTGTATGGTCATGTATATATTAATTAATTGGAGAAATAATTAATTCAAAAGATCTAATATGATATTTGCACTTCATATGAATTCACATACATTCATATGTATGTAAATATAGTTAGATTTCCATATGTTTATAGGTCATATGAATTCACATACATTCATATGTATGTGAATGTAGTTAGATTTCCATATGTTTATAGGTGTTTTGTAATTTTGGTGTTTTGTAATTTTGAATTTTCAAGTATTAGAATTGTCTTTTACATCAACACATTATATATTTTTAGTGTAGATGGTTGAACATAAAAGCACATGGTGGTTAGTGAATGAATACATATCCACAACACATGATGATAAGCATGTATGATGAGCACTACAAGATGAGGAGAAAAACAATACACTAGAGGACATTGAAAACATGATGATAAGCATGCATGATGAGCACTACAAGATGAGGAGCACAACAATACACTAGAGGACATTGAAAGATCATAATTGTTATAGAAAACATAAGTTGAAAGTTAATAATAAATTTGAATAGTTTGAAAGGAATCTTAAATAATAGGGAAGTAAGTGAGAGATGTAAGGAATTCAAACAATCAATTTGATAAGAATAAAAATGATTAAAATTAGTTAACCAATTCTTTAAAAATATCTAATTAGTTCGTTAGAAATAATCATTAAAATTAAGAATAAAGTTTAAAAGTTGACTATAGACTATAGACAAATAATATCACCCCCAAAATATAAATTATTACTTATATTTTATGTATTATGATTACTACAAAAAATAAATAAACGATTATCCTATGACATGAATGTTGGTCTATAATCTTATCTCAAAGTTTTAGCTAATTTAAGAATTTTTTTGGCACATTTTCTATTATATTATTGTGTTATGATCATTAAAAAAAATGCCATGAAGCCATGACATGAATATTGTTTATATTACTTTTATCTATTGTGATCATTAAAAAATAAGTGAATATGCTACAAAGTGGCTAGTCCCTATCAAATATAGAAATTAAGAAAGTAAATAAGTACTAAGTTGAATATAGAAATCAAGAAAGTAGATGAAAAATCATAAGAATATAAAAAAAATTCTAATATTGGTCATATCAATAAGTACTTGTACTCATAAAAATATAAAAATAAAAATATATACTATTGGTCACATCAAAATAAAAACATCTTGGGAAGTGACAATAACTCTTTTTTGGTCTTTTAGTAAACGAAAGTCAACAATGACACATGAAAGTTGCCACATGACACTTTTTGAAAATTCCATATTAAATGTTTTTAATTTTCTTTTCTATATTTTAAAAATAAAGTTGCACTCTCATTGATTTATGTCGAGCATCAATAACCTCTTTGACCAAGACTTATATCCTTTTCAAAAAAACTTAAGAGGTCACTGCTCGAGTGGGCCTAATGGTTAAGAACGTGTGTTTCCTCTTAAGAGGTCACAAGTTCAAATCCAGAGGGGGGTAGGGTATGTATACCTCCGTAGACTTTACCATTCAAATCGTTGGGCGGAGGGGGTCCCTTGTCCCATAAACAAGGGGGTCTCATACACCAATTAGGTGTCTGGCTTGGCTTTGACCTTAAAAATGGATTATTATTATTATTATTATAAAATAAAATATGATTTGTTATATTACATAATAATATTTATAGTTCTTTTTTTTTAAATTTTGTTATAGGAAATTATTAAAAAATATTTGTTCCCTGAAGTGTAAGTTGTCATTGCTGGACACTAACTCTGCTCAAGTTGATTGTTCATGAATGTGTTAACTATAAGACCTTGAAAAAGATAGTGCCCATTGCCATCATTTTACATAAGACATATACACGATGACTAGACCCATACGTTGTCGATTGACCTCAAAACTGATGACAGTTAAAAACATTAAACCCAAATACAAAATTGCAAGACCAAAATAAAAGGAAAACTAGATGAATTTCAAGCTTGGTGCCATCTTTGAATAGAAGGGAGTAGGATAGACACCCTTGCCTCCTCCGTCACATGAGAAAACACAACTTCTCAAGTGATGTTGAAAGGCATGGCTATGGATGTACGTTTCTCGAAAATCTCAATGCTAAATTTCAAATCAGATACCTTGTTGCGTAGCTCGAACACTAATTGTTGAAGAGTGGAAAGGGATCCAATAATGGCTATGTGTTTTCATCATTGTTGTGGCTCCTCATGCCTGCGTGTGACGGTGCCAGAGAATGCTTCATTGCATTGTCCTCTTGGTGAACTTCGTGACTATCATTGGTAGGATAGATGTGAGTGTTGGGTGACAGGTTCTAGGATGAAGTCCATCATGAAAAATTCTTTGGGGAGTAGCCAAGAGAGCGTTCCTTTTTGTCAAACCACTCAATTTTGCATCCCTAGCCTCCCAACATATGCCCACTTTCCTGTTGTTGATCCCTGCTTGAATTTCCCGCTGGTGACTTGGACCTGTTCCTACAAGAGAATCGTTTATCAATGCCTTCCACTGTGGAGATGGGTCGAACCACAGGGATGTGGGCACCACTTCCTCTCTTCAGGCATCCCCTTTTCTTTGGAAAATTTTCTAAGAAATTGTAAGGTCTTTGAGATGAGAAGACTAGACCCACTCATGGAGATGGAATACCCCAAAACCCAGTTTCCTCCCACTGCAACTTCGCTCCAGGTAGAGGCCATAGACAAAATGCCATTGTGTCCAGGCTCTATCCTGGCTTGAGTGCCTTCTTCTCACTTGTGTCATGACTATTATGAGGTCATTAAAGTCCCTGTACCAGGCATTAAGGTTGTCATCCTCCGCTGTGCGATCTTGTAGCCGTCCTCTACTTCTGAAATCCTTCATCCATGGTTAACTCTACCTGAAATGACCTCACCACCTCCCAACGCTACCACATAAGTCATCGACACTGTAATCAGGGAGCCAGGTGTCCATAAGTTTTAATGCAAGGTGTGGGGTCATGTGTGCATTGGGCTACATGACACCCCATTTGGGAAATTTATAGGTTTTTTTTAAATAGTATAGAAAATGAGAATTTTTTTATAGATAATTAAATTTTAATATAGAAATATGTTATTGTAATAAAACAATGTTTATTATTACATTGATAATAATCACTAGTAAAAATTGTTCAAAAGTTATGATATTAAATTCTCTATAATATCAAAGTAAAGGAACACACTATCACATCAATTTAAAGATTTACATCTCAAAAAAAATATACAAAACGTGATAAAAAACATTTGATCTACTACAATATCATTTCAAACTATCAACTAACAATCCATATCATGTGACATGGATTGAAGATAAAGGAAATTGTGAAAATCCCTTTTCATCTATATCCCAATCACACACAACAAGCAAACTCTTTATAAACTAAAACATATAGAGAGGAAGAGAGAGCTCAAAGTGCACCTCAATGTTGGTGAAAACTACAAAACCGAATGTTAGTGCCCATTCCACCACCTATATACAAAGAAGTTGCATCTTTTCTTTAAATGAAAATTGTGAGAAAAACTATGAAGAGTTTGTTCGCAATATTTAGAATTAGAAAGGAATCAATAATTCTTTGTAGAACTACAACTATCTTTTTGAATAACCAAAGGATCAAGGAAAAAGGAGTGCACGAAATCAAATACGCCCAATGGAATTAATAATTCTTTCAACAATTATCTAATGATGTCTTTGAATATCCAAAGGAGTAAGGGGAAAGGAACGTACAAGATCAAATTTGAGGCTTCAAATCACCAAGAGATCGCATTAATCTTCTGTTATAAAATTATAATAGCACAACATAACAACGTTAAGAACAAAAGTCAACCATTTATAATAATCTTAAGAACAAAAATTAACCATTTAAATAGTGTAAAAGGATCATATTTAAAGAGAAGAGTGAAGGAAGAGGATTACAAACCTTCAAATTATTATTTAGTTGGTTTTGTCGTTTTACAAGCAAATGTTTCATCAATTTTTTTTTTATAAAGATTCTATTTTTAGAATGGTTGGAATAGTTGTAAAGGAAAAGTTTAACCTTCGACTTGTTAGCAGAAGAAAATTATTTAAAATTGAATGGAATATGTTAAATAAATACATAATAAAATAAAAAATATATAAATTTAATATTAAAAAAATAATTAAAAAAATTAAAAATTAAAAACCAAATTTTTACAGATCATACTTAACATTAATGTCATTTTAAAGATATGAGGGGAAAATTGGATTCCAAGGTGAAAGTGCAAATTTAATATTAAACAAATAATTTAAAAAATAAAAAAATAAAAACTTAAAAATTAGAAACTAAATTCTTATATATCATAGTCAACATGAAAAAAATTAGAAACCAAATTCTTACATATCATAGTCAACATTAATGTTTCTATGAAGATATGAGGGAAAAATTGGATTCCAAGGTGGACCATGAAACCATAAGAGGGTTTGAGACATGGCAATATTAATCCAAAGGAGAAATTTGGGAAAAGTGCATCACATTAATAAAATATTAAAACATAAGAGGGTTTGAAACATGACAATATTAATCCAAAGGAGAAATTTGGGAAAAGTGCATTACATTAAGAAAATATTAAAACCTAAAGAGGGGATTGTACATCTCTCTAAGATAAGGAGGAATTTTAGAGAAAGATTAGAAATCATAACTGAGACAATTAAGATAAGATGGGTAATTAGGAAAATGAAAATTCATTAAGTAAATAAAATTATATTATAATCAAAACAATTAAGTAAATATAATTCTATTATAATGTAACAAAGTAATAAAAATAAATAAAGATTATAATTAAAAAGATTAAGATTGAATTTAATTACAAGGAGATAAGGTTTACATTAAGCTACACCAAGGATATATAATATGATGTTCTTGAATGATCATAGCATGTCATCAAAGTTAAAACATCCTATTGAGAGAAAGTGATATGAGATAATAAGTGAACAAAATTAGAGTCGAGGTCATGAAGCCCTAAATAATCAAATTATGATAAGTAATAAAAGTAATAAATATTGTTAGGATTGAAAACATTAACATATTAAATAAATTTCTTGTTCAGATTTCACTCATCATCATATGGAAAGGTATAGGAAGGCATATTTTTTGTGCTACATTTTCCCCCGTAGCATGAACAATCTTATAAAAGGATGGTAGGAAGGTTATAACACTATCAAAGAGAGTTGTGGCTCGTTTATGCAACTAAATCAAGAAATAAAGATGAATAAAATCAAAAGCAAAAGAAACAAGCTACCAAAAAAACAATAGATGGCATTCTAGTAAGTTAGAGTGACTTGTCACTTAGTTACATTCTAAAATAGGATACGAATATATCTAATTTGAAGTAAGCAACAAATATTCTAGGAACTCACTTAGGAAAGTAGACAACACTTTGAGAAAATAAACATTTTGTTAAAAATAAATTAGCGATAGAGTCTCAATGAGGTTGGGAGAATACAATCATGACCTATACCTACACATACTTATGGCCAACAACCTTTTTTAGCGAGGTTGTTGTTATTTGTCAATGTCCAATAGACGTTGAGAAGTATGAGTCAAGTATGTAAGTGGATGGATATAAAGCTAGAGAAAAGTGAGGTGTAGCAATCACAAGTGCTCACACACAATGCTAGGGAGAAAAAACAAAAGCCTATCTAATTCTACAACAAGTACAATGACAGATAGACAACAATTCTAATGTGAAAACTAGACTAAACTAAGATAACAATTAACTAGTCTATGTAAACTAATATTTGTAAGTAGTAAATCAAATATGCATGCAATATTCACGAAACATGCAAAAGAATATATTAACTGGAAGTCACCAAGAATAAATACTTTAGTAAGAGAGAGGACACAATTATGTCATATGTGCACCTACTCGTGTGAAAAAAATTGTGAAAGGGAATTTTTTTTGTGAATTGTTTAATGTCCTCTGGAAATGATTGGCACCTCGATGGAGAGTCCCATTATAGACCCAATAAGGAGTTCAACTTTGAAATTTTGATCAAGTTGGGCATGCTCTGTTTTGATGTAAGCAATAAACTTGGATTCATTCACAAGATCTAAAAACCATGCAAACACATGAGAATGAAAAACAACTTTCTTTTATTCCTTCTCGACCCTAACCATTACAATGGAAGTTCAACCCCTTATAACTACGATATCAGATTTTCGAAAACAACTGATTTTAGAAAAACAACTAATTTTAGAAAAATAACTAATTTTAGGAAATTCTCGCATGACTCTAAAAATAACTAATAACTAAGAGCTAACTGGAACTCACCACGAATAAACACTTTAGTAAGAGAGAGGACACAATTATATGTCATATGTGCACCTACCCGTGTGAAAAACTTTGTGAAAGGGATTTTTTTTGTGAATTGTTTAATGTCCTCTGGAAATGATTGGCACCTCGATGGAGAGTCCCATTATAGACCCAAGAAATAGTTCAACTTTGAAATTTTGATCACGTTGGGCATGCTCCATTTTCATGTAACCAATAAACTTGGATTCATTCACAAGATCTAAAAACCATGCAAACACACGAGAATGGAAAATAACTCTCTTTTATTCCTTCTCCAACCTAGCTATTACAATGGAAGTTCAACCCCTTATAATTACTATCTGAGATTTTTGAAAAAAACTAATTTTAGAAAAACAACTAATTTTAGAAAAATAACTAATTTTAGGAAATTCTCGCATGACTCTAAAACTGACCAATAACTAAGAGCTAACTAGAGTGACAATATTTTTCAACTCGCTTTTCTGATCAAGTTCATAAACTAACAGATAACTGATAATTAAAACTTTTAAAATCCCCGTAAAAACACTAAAACCCCAATTTGAGGCCTTATATGAAGGAATTTGGCCCCAGAAAAGTGTCAAAATGATGTCTGATATGAAGGATTAGATTTTCATGGAAGTGAAATCTTCGAGACACAAATCCTTATAAAATTTCATCCCAAACAAATAATCGAGTCAAAAGTTATGACCCTCAGAAAATCCTTGCATCATTCTCCTTTGGTTGAAAAGAACACAACTCATGCAAGTTACTATCTTCAAACTATTTCCACTTACCAGGATCTAGGTTCAGAACATCCCCCTTTGTAATACATATACTCTCGGCTGGTGCTACGCCTTCGCACTGGACCAGATATTGGTTGTATTTTCCTTACTGAGTATGAAGGGTATTCTTATCTAAAATATGAACAATATTTTCATATTTCTTGCTCAGAATGGCCTATTGCCAATCCACCTCCACCTCACTGTCATCACCTAGATCATCCCCATGGAATATATACAAATCGAAAAAATTAAACATAGGGGAGATATAGATATCAACTGGTAAATCGACCTTATAAGCATTGTCATTGATTTTCTTGAGAATATTGTAAGGAAAAATTTTCTTATACTTTTATTTGTGGTAGGTTCCTATAGGAAATTGTTCTTTCCATAAATAAACCATCACCAAATCACCTCCATCGAATAAATGGTATCATTGGTGAACATCTTTTATAAAAACAATTATGTTCATTATTGGCCTGCAATTTTTGTCTCACCTGTTGCTACAACTATTGAATTTGTTCTGCAAATGCTTCCCCATCATCATTGATCCTATCCCTAAGTAGTAGTTTCACCAAATCTAGGACACCCATAGGATTTCTACTATAAATAAGTTGAAACAAAGATTTACGTGTATATCTATTCACTAAACTATTATAGGAAAATTTTGCTTGAGGTAAAGCCAAATCCCACTACTTGGGCTTCTCTCCAACAATGCTTCATAAGATGTTTACCAAACTCTGATTTACTACCTCGATTTTCCCATCTGTTTGGGGGTGATAGGCACTGTTGAACTATAATTTAATCCCCATTTTCTTCCATAAATTCCTCCATAAATGACCCAAGAACTGAGTATCTCTATTAGAGGTAATATTTTTTAGAATCCCATGCAATCTAACAACTTCTAAAAAAAAACTTCTTCCACCCTTGATGAATCACTAGTTTTCTTGCAAGCAATGAAAAGATCCATTTTAGAGAACCTATCAACAACCAAAAAAATATAATCATTATCTCACTATGTGTTTGGGAGCCCCAACACAAAATCCATGCTCAGATATGTCCATGGGCCTGTGTGCACTGGTAATGGCATATATAACCCTTTGTTCAATGTGTTTCCTTTATCCATTTGGAAAATCCTACACCGTGCCACATACATGGTTATATCATTTTTCATCTTCATCCGGTAATACTTATCTTCGATTTAGGATAGCATCTTATCCTTTCCAAAATGTCCCGCCAAACCACTACTGCGAAGATCTCCCATAATCTTTTCCCTCATTGAACCAATTGGAATTCTTAGTTGTTTTCCTTTGAATAAGTAGCCATCTTGCATAAAATATTCACCCTGATCCAGATTCATGTTCCCAACGAATGGATTCTTCAATTGTTTCACAATCGCTCGAATATCATTATCAGACACATAGAGATCCTTTAATGCAACAAATCCAATTACGTTATTTTCCATGGTTGTCAAAAGAACAATGCGCCGACTAAAAACATCTGCAACTTGATTCTGTCGTCCTGATTTGTGCTTCATAAAAGTGGTGTAGCCTTGTAAGAAAGAAACCCATTTTGTATGTCTATTGTTCAATTTCTTTTGGGTGTTTACATAGTTTAATTCAATGTGATCGGTAAATAACACAAACTCTTTAAAAAATAAATAATTCTTCTAATGTCGCAATGCTTCCACAATTGCATAAAATTTTACATCATGTGTGGAGTAGTTATTTCTTACCTCATTCAACTTTTCACTAAAGAATGCAATTGGTCTACCTTTTTGGCTAAGTACAACTCCAATGCCTACATGTGAAGCATAGTAATCTACCTCAAACACTTTATCAAAATACGGTAAGGCTAATATGGGTGCCTCACTTACCTTCTTCTTTAGAAACTTAAAACTTTCCTCAGCTTCATTGGTCCACATGAATGTATTTCCTTTGGTGCAATTTGTTATCGGTTCTACAATAATGCTAAAATTTCGAATAAATTCTTGGAAAAAAGTAGCCAACCCACAAAAAAATATTACATTCATTATGCTCCTAGGATTAGGCCACTCCAAAATATCTCTGACCTTCTCTGAATCCATCTTGACTCCATCTGTAGAGATGAAAAAACCCCAAAATACCAAACTTTCTTGCAAGATACATTTCTTCAGGTTTTCTTAAAGTTGATGTTTTCTCAATGCACCCAAAATCATTTTTAAATGTTTCAAGTGTTATTCTTTGTTGTTACTGAAAACTAGGATGCCATCAAAATAAACAACAACAAACTTTCCAATATAAGGTTGAATTAGAGTATTCATAAACCACATTAAAGTACTAGGTGAATTGGACAACCTGAATGGCATCACCATCCATTCGTATAGTCCATCCCTGGTATTGAAGTCATTTTTCCATCCATCCCCTTCGCAAATCCCGGTCTTGTGGTATCCACATCGCCAATAAATATTACTAAAATAATTAGCTCCAGCTAGCACATCCATCATTTTGTCCAAGTGTGGCATATGAAATTGATATTTGATTGTAATTTAATTGATTTCTCTTCTATCTCTGCACAACCTCCATGTATTAAAATTTTTGGGAGTCAACAATGCTGGTAAAACACAAGGACCGATTCTTTATCTTACCAAACCTTTCTTTATAAGTTCTTTCACTTGCTGGTTGAGATCTGCATGTTATATAGGACTCATCCTATAGGCTTCTTGACTAGGTAAATATGATCTTGGGATTAGATCAAAGTGATATTGAATATACGTCTTTGGTGGGATACCATCAGGTAGTTCATTAGGGATAACATCGAAATATTCTTCTAGTAACTTGTCCACTTCAGTAGGAATTGGTATGTCTTCCATGACTCCTTTTTTCACTATTAATGTATAGCAGAATCTCGTTGCCTTCGTTTCCTTAACAAACTCTCTTTCTGAAAACATATTCTCAGTTTTTCCCTCATCCTTAAGGGGCAATAATATGACTTTCTATCCATCCTTCCAAAAGGTGCATGTCTTATTTCCTCCATCATGCATGAATTTTTTTTCATATTTCCAAGGCCTCTCCAATAACATATGACATGCATCCATCATAACGACATCACTCCATACTTCATATTTATAGGTCTTACTGATGGAAAAATTGATCAAACATCTTTTATTAACGGTGACTTCATTACCCTTTTTGAACCATGCAATTCGGTAAGGATGGGGATCTATTTCACAACATAATTTCAACTTATCTACCATCTCTTTAGAAACCATATTCTCATGACTGCCACTATCAACAATAACTTGATAGACATTTCCCCTGGAAGTGCATATGGTTTGAAAAATATTTGTTTGAATCCAAGAATATTCATTTTCTCTCTCTAACTTTGCTCTTTTTTGGGAATCGCCATTGACCTTTGTATCATGAGACTCTCCCCCATATCAGGCAAGAGTTTAGATTCAACTCCTTCTTTTTCATTCTCATCTTGGACCAAGTTCAAACTACATTTTTTTCCTTTCTTTGGATATTTCATGTTATAATTTGGGCATTCAAATCCTCAATGACCCTCTACAACACACCTAAAACACACACAAGGTCCTCATCTACCACCACTGTAACATATACCCCTCTGAAATTCTCTTCCTCGTGGTTGTTTCATGTTACTTGTTGAGTATCTTCTACTTTCTCAGCTCCTTGGGATGATTCACCTTTTCCATAGTTAAAACCAACCCGTGAGTCAAACTATGTACCCCTCCTTTCTCCTCTATTCCTTTGAGAAAAAAATGGTTTTTTATTTTCCTCGACCTTTAAGGCTAATTGGTATGCCTCTTCTACACTGCAAACCCTATGCATGCTCAGTTCATCTTAAACAAAAAAAAATAAACAATTCAAATACCTTGCAGCCAGTTTCTCATCAATTTCCTTGTGATCCACGTGAATGGACCACTGATAAAACTCGTTTGTGAGTTCCTCCACTGTGGACAGGTTTTGCTTCATGTTATGGAATCTACGAAAAAGGGTCTATGCATAGTCTAGAGGCAAACAATTTTCTCGCAATTTTTTCCATCTTGCTCTAGGTCCTAATTTTTCCTTTTCCTTTTTTTCTCTGTCTTTCTGCACATGATCACACCAGATCATGGTGTGACCCTTCAACTTGGTGCATGAAAATTTCACCTTCTTTTCCTCTGGCATAAGCTTCCATTCAATTTTTTTTCCCATAGTGTTCATCCAATATATTAACTCCTTTGTTTAAGATTCCCTATATATTCTAAAACTTCCATCTTGATCCTATCATTTCTCCTATCTAGGGCCCTGAGCATCCTTTCTTCAAAATTCATGTGCAAAAATTCTTCTTCTTCATCTTCAATATGTTTATCTACATCAACTTAGATTTTCCCCTCATCAAACACTTCTCTTTGTATTATTCTATGACTATATAGAACATTTGTAATATATTCTACTTACCTTTGGAGGTTTTTCATATCTCTGCGCATCTGAGAAAGATACCTTTCTCTTCCTCTTCCTCTCCCAGTGATCTTCCTGCTCTGATACCAAATGATGTAACCAATAAACTTGGATTCATTCAAAATATCTAAAAACCATGCAAACACACGACAATGGAAAAAACTCTATTTTATTCCTTCTCCAGCCTAACTATTACAATGGAATTTCAACCCCTTATAACTACTATTTGATATTTTTCAAAAACAACTAATTTTAGGAAATTCTCTCATGACTCTGAAAATGACCAATAACTAAGAGATAACTAGAGAGACACTATTTTTCAACTCACTTTTCTAATTAAGTTCATAAACTAAGAGATAACTGATAATTAAAAATTTAAAAATTCTCGTAAAAACACTAAAACCCCAATTTGAGGCCTTATATGAAGGAGTTTTCCCCCATAAAAGTGTCAAAATGACGTCCAATCTGAAGGATCAGATCGACACAATAATGAACTCTTAGAGACACAACTCCTTGTAAAATTTCATCCCTAGCAGATAACTAAATCAAAAGTTATGACCTTTGGAAAATCCCTACATAACATTTACACACAGCCTCCCCGCCACCACACACACATGTATGCACACATGCACGCACACACACATGCGAGAACATGCACACACACACACACATGCAAACACACACACACACACACACACACACACACACACACACACACACACACACACACACACACATTTGCGCACACACACATGCATGCACACACACATTTATGTATGTATGTATGTAGAACTGATCCAAATGTGTAGCAACAAAGGCTACAAATGAAGTGATTTTTTGTTATGAACGCCTCAAACATAGGTGAGTTATTGTCACACTTCAACCAAGGAGTCAAAAAATGATACAACTGAAGAGAAAAACCGGGCAATGATGGACCATTTTTAGTCACATGGTCTTTTGTACAGAAGCCACAAACTGAAATGTTATCTAATGGGCACTCCCTTGAGGAATGCTTCCTCCTGCATCTTGGGAAATACATGCCTATTATTTCATTTTCCTCCTCCTATTTATTTTTGAGTTTAAGGGTATCCAACTGGGAACCTATTGTGATTAAGATGTCAGTCGTAAAGTTTTCTAAAATTTTCCCTATCTCTGCTCTCATGATACCACCTGAACTAGCTAGTTTTAATATTCTATTGTAAGAGTCCCGAACATTCTTCCATGTTTTGTGATGCAGGAGCATCTCTCCATGCAGCCAGCCAGCCACATCAGCGCGCATTCAAAGGATGAAGGGAGGCGCAGCCTCATTTATATTTGTATTGAATGTAATTAAAGGTTTTAGGCTGGTGAGCCATGAATGCCATGTCTTTGCACAGGCTGTAGATAAGATAGGCATTTATTATAGATCGGATGAGAATCTAGTTCTGGATAGCAGACTAGACAGCCATTGATTGTAAATTAATTAGAGTAGGTAAATCCTGGAGGGAAGCGCTCGATGAGCACCTCAGGTAAAAGAGATATTCAGATCTCATTTTGAGGGTAGAGAGGTACATGTAGATAGAATGCATGTAGAGCTGAGGAGAGCTCGGGAACACCTTGTAAAATATATAAGCATTTGCCATTATTAATACAGAGCAGTTTTTCCTGCACCAGTCTGTCATTATATGCATGTTTGTATGTGTGTGTTCATTATATGTTGCAATTGTGTATTGTTATCATGTATTTGTAGGGGGTTGGTTTGATTTCAGGTTTGAGAGGTCTTTGAGGTTTCATGCCATGAGGGCGTGACAGAGTGTTGAGACTCTGAATACCAGTGCACTGAGGGGGTACTTCTGAACTCATGAGGATTCAGACGAAGACGTGCTAAGAGCACCAGCCTTGAAGTCAACGATTCATACAGAAGGAGGGATTTGGGGTTGCTGAACACCTCAATAGTCAAAGCAGTGTAGGTGAGACACTGTTGTGGACAGAACCTTTACTGGGAGTTCTGTAGGAGCTCTACCAAGAAGGTATCAAGCGTATGTACAGGAGTGTACAGAAAGAAAGAACTCTGCGGTGAGTTCTTAAGCGAATACCAGAATCACTGAGGATTCTGAGAGGCTCTGCCAGGAGGGCATTGAGCAGGTGCAAAAGGTGCATAGGAACCCAGAACTACTGAATGTTCTGTGGGAGAACAGACTCCGTCGGGAGGGCGTTGAGAGAGTGCGCACACAGACACGAGGAGGAAGGAACTCTTTGAGTTCTATCATCTGAAGGAAGCCTCCACTGAGGGAGCCTTCACTGGGTTACTAAATACCCAGAGTACACAGGAATAGGTTGCTGGAGTTGGAAGACTGCCAGGGTTATCGTATCCTCCATCTGCAGGAGAAAGAGGAAAAGAACCGAGTTTCTGTAGAGGTCAAAGCTACAGAATGGAAGCTCAGGAAGGGCAGCGCTTTTACGCGTATTAGTGAGACTCTCGTTGAGGTTTCGCAGGGAAGAAGAAACACACAAGAGTCCTGAGGATCCAACACTTGGAGAGTGATTGGAAGCTGAGCGCAAGGGGTGCGCCAACTCTCAGTTGAAGGAGTGGGAGAAAACAAGCTCAGGAGGGATAGTTCCATTGTGAACATTGCGGGAACAGACCCCGGTGAGATTCGAACTAAAAGATCTTCGGAGTGGAGGAAATCCTCAGAGAGGAAAATCAATGGTCGAGATTCGCAGAGTAAAATCGCGAAGTCCCGCTATCCATTCGATCATGGAGAAGCTGCGAGAGAGTTAACCCTTAGGCGCAGAAGGGAACCGGCCATCGGATATCGGCATATCGGGCTTCGGCATTCAACGAGGTGAGAGGTTTGAACTCGTTGAAATTGCGAATAGCAATTTCCCGATTCAACGGGAGTCGTTGATCGGAGCAGGGACAGGTGGCACGAATCCGGGGAATCGGGCTTCGGCATTCAGGATTCCCCAATGCAAGGAGGTTGAGGTCGTTGAAATCACGATCCCGCGATTCCCGATCACACGAGCGAAGGAGTGACGTAGCTGAGTGGGACCCCCAGAGCAGGCGGAGGACAAGTGTCATCGGAGATCGGGGTTCGGCATTCAGAGGATGGCGAGGTGAGAGTTTTATGCCCCGTGAAATCGCGAGTCGCGATTTCACGA
>JASDQU011400738.1:52383-63895 GCA_032191745.1 Picea mariana
ATTGCAATACATCGTTAAAAATGTACAACAAAATACAATATTTGGTGATCCTTTGAGGTTAGTATATGAGGATATCATATTACCATTCTATTTACAAATTCGTAGAGTACTTTATCATATATGCATTGTTTGATGCTATAATGGTTGATTGGTTGGATTGTGAATATGTCTATTGCTCGGCCTCCCCCCCCCCCTTGTTGAAAAAATAAATAAACAAATATCTCTCACTGGCAATACTTTTTAGTACCCCTTCCACATGCCTTCCTACAAAAATGTCAAGTACTAAGTCAAATACACCTAAAATCAGTACACCTTAGAATTGTTTCTATGACATAAATACATCTCTATTGTTGGGGCATTTACAAACAATAAGTTGTTGACATGTGTATCTATTGGCAATTAAATGTCAATCATCAATACTATAAAGAAAGTTGTTTCATTGGAAAAGAAGTGAAGAGATTAATGTTATGAACCCAATGCATTTTATCCTAACATATTATAAGGAGATTGATAACAAAATTTGCAAAGTCATCTTATTTGGAATTATTGTAGTTGGAGTCTGAGGAATCCTCCCTTGGTCAAGGATAGTCCTCATTACCACAATGTTAAATATGGGGTTTCAATACCCCTTCTTGTTGAGCCTCCTCTTTTACAACATGTCGACAATAAATTTTTATGTTTTCCTTGGCTTGTTGAGAAAAGTTACAGGGTGTCATTTGAATGCTAAGTTGGCAGCACTTGGAGTAACAAATTAAGGACATTTTTTTTTTCAGATGATCAATATTGTTTCTTAAAATAGATTATTGGTGTGTGATAAATTATAAAATGTTATCTTGGGTTATACTACATATTTCATGAGGAGCCTGACCCACTTCCCAGGACAATATTCGGGGAGAATAAAGATGTCAACTACGTAGTAACTTGGTTTCTTCAATAACTCTAAAATGAAGGTACACTTAACATTCATAATTGATCCGGATTTTATGAGCAGAATGAAATGAATACAGATTATTATCAAAAGATGTTTAACACAGAATAACAGATATACAGTAAAACTGGTTTTTATTCAATAAGGAAATAAATTGAAGTTGTAAAATGCAGCGGAGAACAAGTTTGTTAGAATGGTGGCGGCTTATCTCTAAGAAGAGATGTGATGGTTGCGCTCATTCGCCAGAATATGATTACAATGAGGCTCTGAAGGCCTTTTTACAATAAACAGGAATGTCAAAAACCCTAGACATCCAAAAACCTAACCCTAGGAGATGAAGCGCCAAAAGTCATGTGGGTCTTGTTTGGGTAAGTTAGTACATCAACTTCTTGGGGTCGTAACATTTACATACGATTTTCGTTTTAGGCGCATGATAGCTCGTTGGAAAGGTCTATCTAAAGCCTACACATGTTTCTTGTGGCAAGCCCTAAAAATGATGTTTAGGGCCTCAAAACGACCCCGAAAGTCAGGGACCTGAAAACTAAGAAAAAAACTGTTGAACTGAAAAACTGTCAAAATGAGCCAATTGGAATAGGTGGGAGGCCACCGACATCCATATGGATTAATCCTCCCCCCTTAGGAAGAAATGGTCTCCATTGCGTTGAGTGCCCCCATTATATGAGGAATTTTTTGTTGAATTTGGCCCCAAGTGAGCCACTTGCCTTGGTGCAGGAGCTGCCCTACTTTGACAACTCGATAAAGTTGGATCCTTTGCTCGCAAGTGCCCTTAACATGTTTGTTCACAATATGATCATTGGATGCATGTTGTATGTAGTCGGGGTTGAGCTTTGTTGGTGTCAATTGTTCTGCTATCTTTGAGGTGTCCAATAATGGTGGGAAATAAGGTCGAAGGAGATCCATGTTGAACATTGGGTGCAGGCCAAGGAAAGGAGGAATGTTGAGCTCAAAAGAATTATCACCCACGGCCTTGGTGATGGTGTACGGCCCATAACGGAGTGGACAAAACTTCCGATGGGGTCTGGTAAGGCTTTCTTTCTGCAAATGCAACCAAACTTTGTCGCCCACCTGAAACTTATGTGGCACCCGGTGTTGATAATGGCATTGTTTGTATTTGTCATTGGACTTTTGTAGGATATCCTGAACCTATTAGCGGATGTGTTGGATCCGCTCAATGAACCGGGTGGCTTTGTCAACTTCAGTTGGAGTAGGAGATGAGTCAGTAGAGGTGACTGCAAGGGGTAGTGCGACATCTATGGGACCCAATGGTTGGAATCCCAACCCCACCTAAAAGGGGTTGTGGCCAGTTGAGTTATGTAGGGCTTAGTTGTAGCTATGTTGGACATAGGGAAGACTCTCATCCCATGTGCGAGGGTGCTTGGAATTATACATGTGCAGGATATGCACGATCATTCGATTTACGACCTCGGTTTGGCCATCTGTCTGGGGGTGGAAGGTTGTGGATTTGTTGAGCTTGGTGTCCAACGGTGACTAGAGGCTTGACCATAATGTGCTGAGAAATTGATTGTCCCAATCTGAGACAATGGTTTGCGGGATTCCAAAATGTACCCGGACTCGTTCAAATAAGAGCTTGGCAGTGGCCTCTGCTGTGATGCTCTTCTTGCAGGTGGCCATAATCACCATCTTAGAAAAGTGATCAACAACCACAAAAACACAGTCATTTCCCTGCTTGGTGGATAGGAGGCCCGACATGTAGTCCATGGAGATGGATTCCCATGGCATGTCGAGAGTAGGCAGAGGGGTGTACAGTGCCTGTTTCTTAGTGGTCGATTTGGCAATAGCGAAGGCAGTGCAGGACCTATACTTGTTGACCTCCTATCAAAGTTTCGGCCAGTAGAAATGTTTCTCCAGCATTGCCATTATCTTTTCAATGCCAAAGTGTCCTGCCACCCGACTGTATTGGGCTTCCTAGATCAACTTTGCTCGCTCACTTAATGGAACGCAGATATGGCCCAGATGGCACAGCAGCCCATCCTGAAGATGGAAATTAGTGACAATTGTGTTTGCGCCCAACATTTGGTAGGTGGTGGCGAAGTCTGGGTTTGTATCATAAAGTTGGGGCCATCCATAGGTCTCATGGTCGCAAGAGTCTAGCACCGTGGTGAGTGTCACGACTGGTGGTCTACTGAGGCAATCAGTGACGCAGTTGGTGATTCATGTTTTATACTTGATGTTGAGGTGGAATTGTTGCAAGTATATGGACCACTTCTGATGGCGATCATTCTGCAATTTGCCTTGTGTCTGCATGAACTGCAGTGGCTTATGATCAGTGTGGATGATTGTCTCCTTCCCAAGAATGTAATGTCTCCATTGGCGACAGGCTTGCACAATGGAGTACATTTATTTGTCATAAGTAGGGTACTTACGGACAACATCTGATAGTGTCTCACCATGATAGGCCACGAGGTGGTCGTGCTTAGTGAGAACGACGCCCACGGCATAATCTGAAGCATCGGTCTCGATCTCAAAGGGATGTTACAAGTCTGGTAGTGAAAGTATTGGGGTTGAGCACAAGCGTTGCTTCAAATCAATGAACGCTTGTTGTTGGGACTGGCCCCACACAAACTTCACCTTACCACCACCCCTGGTTACTTGGATGAGGGCCCATGCAATATGGGAGAATCCCAACACAAAACTGCGGTAGAAATTGGCAAGGCCCAAGAAGCTTCGAAGCTCAGTGAGTGTGGTTGGGGTTGGCCAGTCACAAATGACTTGGATCTTGGTTGGATCCACATGTACACCATGTTGATCAATGATGTAGCCCAGGTAATGGACCATGTCCATGTCGAAGGAGCATTTTTCCAAGTTGGTGTATAGCTTGTGTTGCCGCAGGGTGTGCAGAACCTACTGAATATGTTGCAAGTGTTCTGCCCAAGTCTTATTGTAAATGAGAATATCATCCAGATACACCACTACAAAAGTATTGGTGAATGGTCGCAGGATATCATCCATCATCCTCATGAAAGTGGTTGGAGCATTTGTCAAGCCAAAGGGCATGACCAACCATTCGAAAAGACCTTCCTTTGACTTGAAGNGTTCTATCGGGACCTAGTGGTAGCCAAACTTCAGATCAATCTTACTGAAGTATTTGGCCCTCGTGAGTTGATCAAGGAGGTCGTCGATTTGGGGAATCAGGTACTGGTTTCTGATTGTGATTTTATTCAGGGCATGGTAATCAATGCAGAGTCGCCATGTTCCATCTTTCTTTTGTACCAGCATGATTGGGCTCCCACAAGGTGATGAGCTGGGATGGATGTGCCCCTTGTGGAGGATTTCTTGGATCTATCGCTTGATCTCCTCATTCTTTAATAGAGAGCGGTGGTAGACTAGCCCATCGGGCAGTGGTGCGTTGGGGGTCAGATCGATGGGGTGTTTCACCTGACAGTGCAGAGGTACCCCGGTTGGTGAGGAGAATATATCTGAGTATGCTTCCATGACCTTATCCACTTGCTTCTGCTTTGTGGAGAGGTCGATTGCAGAGACCCTGGATGTGGTTGCGATCTTTCGCTCATTCTGAGAGCGAATCATGAAGAAGACAAACTTCCCCGTCTGAGAGATGACCTTCCTGCATTGCTTGGCATAGATCAAGGAAATAACACTAGGCGGGACTGCCTCCGGTATCCTGTACAGTTTCTTGTTCAAAGTAATAATAACACTGTGAGGCCTATACTCATATACAACATGGCATTTCCATAAATATGGTTGGCCCAAAAGAACATTACAAACTTCAAGAGGGGCAACATCACACAATACCTCGTCTTTGAAGGGCTTGATGTTGTATGATAGGTGACATTGTTGGCTGACATGGATGTCGCTTCCTTGGCGGAGCCATCCGATGGTGTAGGGTTGCGGGTGTGGCATTGTCAGCAGAGCGAGTTGCTTGACAACCTCTGCTGAGATGAGGTTTTTCTGGCTACCACTATCAATGATGAAGTGCAATGAGGTACCCTTCACCCACATCTGTGAATGAAAAAGGCATTCGCCTTCATCTGGCTCATCTGGTTCACCGGGCTAGAGCTTGGTGGTAGCAACGGTAGCACTGGGTTCTGCATCAATGATTTGTCTCCCCCTTTCTGATTCTGACTCAGAGTTGGAACCCACATCTAATTCATAAGCTTTCACCTTAGCCACCAGCGACTGCTTTGAGCGGCAATCAACAGTGTTATGCCAGGGGCTCTTATGGAAGTCGCACCACTTCCCGGTATCTTTCTTTGTCTTTCTGGTGTCCTTCTTTGCTTGCGGCCTGGACTGGTTGTCCTAAGGCAGTCCGTCTTTGCTCTATCCTTCGTTCTACGGGTTAGAGCCACCCTTTCCTGGATTTTGCTCGGAGGGGTTCTCAGGCCCAAATTGTCGTGTCTTTTGTTTGAGCTTCTACTCGATTTTGATGACATATCGGTAGGCCGCGCCTAAGGATGAGATGTCCAGAAACTCCATTTCATCCTGGATGTATCTATGCAGACCGCCGCGATACTTGAGCACCATATGTCACTCAAAATATTTGATACCCAACTTGGTGCGCAAGGTATGGAAGATATTTGTGAACTCGAGCACTGCTTGGTCTCTTTCCTGCCGCAGTGTGGTCCATTTTGTATACAGGTCATCATAACTTCCAACAAGGTAGTATTGTTCCTTAATAGCATCCCTGAAGGACTCCCAGGTGACCGTGACTATAAATAATGAGGGTTCCTCGGTTTCCTTCTGCTCACAGAAAGTTTCCCACCAATCTTTGACATGGGGAACGACTTTGAGGAGCGCAAAAGTAACCTTTTCTCTATACGAGAAGTTATGGACAGAGAAATACCCTTCTAGCAGATTCAACCATTTGTCTACAACATCTGCGTCTATATGACCTTCAAATATAGGAATATCGAAGTTGATATGGACCTTGAAGGGGGCATTGCTTCCGTTTGAGGAAGATGCGTCGCTTGTTGGTAGCCGCCGAAGGATTTGCGCAAAACTATCCATCATCTCATTCCTTTGTTGCGTGAGGGCTTCCTCGAGAAACATTTTGAAGGGATCTCTTATCCCATTGTCTTTCTTTTCTCCCGCCATGAGAGGTTGTTTGGGCGTGCGAGAGCTTTTATCCTCAAGAGAAACAAGCTCGAAACCCAATTCTTTGTACCCTGACCTCGTTGGGGGCATGCATTAAGAACGACAAGGAGTAGACCGCTCGGATACCACTGATCCGGATTTTATGAGCAGAATGAAATGAATACAGATTATTATCAAAAGATGCTTAACACAGAATAACAGATATACAATAAAACTGGTTTCTATTCAATAAGGAAATAAGTTGAAACTGTAAAATGCAGCGAAGAACAAGCTTGCTAGAATGGTGGCGGCTTATCTTTGAGAAGAAATGTGACGGTTGCGCTCATTCACTAGAATATGATTATAATGAGGCTCTCAAGGCCTTTTTATAATAAACAGGAATGTCAAAAACCCTAGACATCCAAAAACCTAACCCTAGGAGATGAAGCGCCAAAAGTCACGTGGGCCCTGTTTGGGTAAGTTAGTACATCAACTTCCCGGGGTCGTAACTTTTGCATACGATCTCCGATTTAGGCGCACGATAGCTCGTTGGAAAGGTTTATCTGAGGACTACACATGCTTCATGTGGAGATCACCACACATTTTAATTGTGGCGAGCCCTAAAAACGTTGTTTAGGGCCTCAAAACGACCCCAAAAGTCAGGGACCCGAAAACTAGGAAAAAAACTGTCAAACTAGAAAACTGCCAAAATGAGCCAGTTGGAATAGGTAGGAGGCCACCGAAATCCATATGGATCAATAATATTAAAAAAACTCGTATATAACTTCATGCTTGCAATACTTCGTTGGATTTATTGATGCTTGTTATCGCATATATTGTAGCTTGGGCAAAGCCCAACCCAAACCACAAAGGTGTGACAACTATGGGAGTATTTACCCATTGTCACCTTAGATAAACACTCCCCTCAATTTAGTGGTGACAAAATCACCACAAGCGGGGAATCTCAGGTGACCCTGGGGGGATTGAGATGAAAAGTGATAAGATATGAGAGGTGCCCCTACAGGTCAAGGTAAAGTGTGGAGATGAAGCTTGGAAAAGAGTCTTGTGAGAAGGGAAATGGTTGCCAAAGATGATGTACCTACAAAACAATGTTAGCCCTGCCCAGAACAAGACAATATATAGTAATAGATGCTTCAAAACCAAGGGGGATGCAACAAGTAATCTATCCCAAATTGCCGCAGTATGGAAATATATATATCAACAATAAATGATAGTAATAGTTGTAAATTTAACCATCCAAAATCAAGTACAAGATGTTGGAAACAAAGCTAGCAATGACTAGTTAAACTTTCAATGATTAAAGCAAGATTTTGACGATGATTAGAGGGTTGTTATGTAGATTTATCAACAAGTTATGTAATAGCCTCATGGCTGTAGCAATCAATTGCTACAACAACATATTCTAGCCACCAAAATCAACAAATAATCCACCCAAAAGATAACTAATGACTAGTATACTAATTATGGTAGCTTGTAAGTAGATTTCAGTGGTAGAATAGTAAGTAAACAATGAGATTTAGATGAGTTTGTTGCAACCCTATTGGATGTAGCATAAATTTATAGCAGTAATAAGAATTACTTGGCCAATCAAGATGCATATAGGGCACAAGAAAGTCGATAGCATCTAGAAATAGATCCAACTTAAACAAGTGCAATATCTCGAAAAATCATGTATACCAATGCATGAATATACAATCTCCAATGCAAGTAGATTAGTGCCTTATCAATTTGGGTTAATGGAGTCTGTTGTGTATAAGATATGGATTGTTACTTCTCTAGGGGTGTATGCCTTTTTACTCCCTAGAGCAAACAAAACCTAGCAAGGTAAATCTACAAGGGTGTAAGCCCTTTTACTCCTTGCAACAACCTTTGCAAAATAGCTCTTTCAATAACAAATAAAGATAGATCTTGGTGGAGGGTGTATTCCCTTATACTCCTTCAAAAATTTAGACAATTAACCTCGAAACAAGAAGAAACAACACAATATGTAGAAAATTCCTTACCAATTTCAAGAGATAACATGAAAAACCCCTTTTTACCAAGAATATTCCATCACATTTGCAAAGAGACAGGCATCCAGATATAGTGCTTTAGCCTTCCTTCCAATAAACAAGTAAATGTCATCCACAAAGCATCAAGAGAGAGAGAGAGAGTGATTTTCCTAAGTAGGTTGAAAATTTTAGCCAATAAAGTATGTAATTCTCAAACACATGATGATAAAATGGCATTGAGGTGACCTCTATTTATATGAGGTCAACTGAAACCAATTTGTCCACTTTTAAAATGTCAACAACAAATTAGAGAGGTCAGCCTCCTCTATTTTCCCTTTACAACTTAAATTTACAAAATACATAAAGTAATTCCCCTTTTAGGGGTGACATCATGCCCTAAAGGGCGACGTTAGGCTTCCAAGAGAGACATTGAGCCTCTTGATGAAGATCGTTGGGCCTCCAAAGGTCATGTGACTTTCCACCAAGTTCTCCAGTGCATGCCATGTGTCTCCCTCTCCATCAAACCATGTCACATCACCATCAACCATGAGAACCCCATCAAAAACCCTAGCCTCCATGTGACGTCTAGGGCATAGAAGATGACGTTTTAGGCCTTCCAAGGCCAACGTTGAGGTGCAAGGGGCCACAAAGTGATCATCTCATGGTGTCCAAGTGCCTTCAAAGGAAAAGTTCTTCTTCCCAAGTGTCCAATGAGAGGGGGCACATCATCCAACCTGTGGGATTCATGCCTCAATGAAGGTCCAAGCAATCTTGTGCCTCCACGAACAAGATTTCACTTGGCAAGGCCCTGGAAGGACAAACAAGTATGCCCTCCAAGGGTCCACAAGTCACAAGTATCATGACAAGTAAGCCATATTTAATAAAAGAACCACCCAAACATGTGTATCAAATCCCCCCTTTTCAAAATAAACAAATGCTCAAAGACCTTATGTAACTTGCCAAATTTAAGTATGGGAGGGTTGTCATGGTGCCCTATTGGGTAGATCATTCCCCAAGTCAAGGAGTGTTTCCTAGGAGGACCCTCTCTAAGTCATGTAAAAGACTATGAGGTGGGTGGGGTAGTAACTTTTGGGGATGGGGTTTCTGACATTTAAGGGCTCATTTTGTCTCATTTATGGGTGCCTTTGTAGAGGGTGTGTTGCATCCTCGTTTTCAAAGCAACTTTTCTCCAAGCTATTTTATTTTCCATTAATCGATTAAAGTTCAAACACTGGGTACTATATGCAATAGAAAGTAAAGAGAACAACAATGCCACTTGAAGCTAGGATCACATTGAGTGCTATGTGCAAGGAAAGTAAAAGACACTGCAAATGCATTCCCTAAGCAAGCGAGACATTTATTTATGTGTTTAATTTTACATGTCCTTGAATTTCGTGGAGAAGCATTCCATTGCTTTCATGACCTTAGGGCGAGCATCTGGAGGATAATTCATTGGCTCTTATCTTTTTCCACCTACAAGCCTCTGGACCTTTAGGCCCTTCTTCCCATGAAATCAGGTACAATCCCTTCTTGGGTCAATATGCCTTAAAACCCAAAAGATGAGGAAACGAAAGGGAAGAAGTATGGAAAGTGATAAGTATGTGCGGGAACGGTGTGATGACCCTTCAAGGATACCCCCTAGTAGCAACCCTTTTCCCGAGGGTGACCCACTTACTAGGACAACATGTCAACCACCAAGGTGAAATGAGGCAAAAGGCATAATTTCCAAGCAAATGTTTTGAAAATCAAGAAAGGATTCTTTGCAACATGTTCAAATGCTTCATTTATTAAGATGACACTTACCACAACACCATACTTGTTACTTCATGAAGCAAGACTTGTTTTCCTTTGTGGACCAAACTGGTGCAGTGGATGTTATTGTTGTCGATTGGTGGTGATGTGTGGTAAGAGGAGGGACTATGTATACTCATCTGGCTCTCAACACTCCATGTCTGCAACCTGCGGGCCTTGAGCCATCATCTCCTTAGTTATCCCTAGGCATGGGGGTATAACAATGCTGATATAAGATTAATGGAAGCATAAATCCAATTATATGAAGGGGTTAAGATTGAGCATCTCACATATATGGATTCATGGAAGATCAATGAGATTTACATTTTATTAGGGATACAATTAACTACTTATAATATTTACAAGAAGCAACAATTTTTATGTGGAAAAAGAAATGATCATGTAATGCTCTTTATTTATGATTTATCCTGGTCATTTGAAGTGATGCACTATGGGCCCTTTTGACTTATAGTTATTATTTACATAATGTTTATAATTGTCGCAAATTTTACTACTACATTGGCATATCCTGTGATTGAAATTGTGTATCGTGTTAATACTGTGTTTGAAATTTTTTGTATGGTGTGCGTGTTGTGAATAATTCTACTCATATAACAATTGAGAAATATAGGTGGTTTACAAGGCATTACCCATTCCAATATATTTTTCAAATAATCATTAGAACTTAGCTATAGAGTGTAAGTCCCCGAGTTGATGTGATACCATCATCCCTCACTCTAATAATAACATCATGTTTTCATGACATGTCTTACAAGTCGTGCTTAATTTATAATGGCTATGTATGCATGCACATAATAACTACAAATATTTACCTTATACTTGGGGATTCATTACACATTCATACTACCTTAATAATTTCAATACCAAAATAATATTCTCCCCCTAATAAAATGTGTTCCACATCCATACTCTCCTCCTAATAGTCTATATTTTGCATCAATAATCTCCTCATAATATTCTACTCATGTGTTTGGAATGTAGTGATTATTCTTGTTGTCTTGGTCTTCCTTTCCCTCTTTGTACCATGTATATGTACATGTGTGAGAATATAACATAAATAATAACAGTGAGGTACACCTATCTTGTGGCATCTTGGAATAGCTTCTAAAACTATAAAATTGTCTTCCTTTATTTTCTCTTACTTTTCTTTATGCCTATAGCATACGACATAGATGTCATGATTTTGAGATTTTTCCTTGCTAACCTTCTCCAATTGTGGCTTCTTGTTATATATCTAAATGTATTACAAATTATTGTTGGAGTGGCATATCCCTCCATATGGTGGGATTATGTTTCATGTCAATACTTACTCTAGTATGTTACATTCCATCCTAATAAAATAGAAGGGTCGTGAATAAGTGAACATGTGCCTCTTCTCTACAATGAGAATAGATTTCAAAAGTATTATAATAAAACATTAGACACAAAATAAGAAAGAAGATGGATATATGGTATCTTTGGGTGAATAGGTGAGCAATTGAAATAAACAAGTGTTATGTGGGCCTAAGGTTCCTTAATGGATAGGTGTGAGGAACTCCTAGACTATTCTGAAGACACCATGGAGGAGGGTTCCATCTTTATCAACAATCTCCTTGGGAAGCAACGAATAGATCATGAGTTAGACCATAAGCAAGACGTCGATGTCTTGGTAGGGGGATCGAATATGGAGGTAGGTATAGGTAATAAAAAA
>JASDQU011400739.1:45889-72329 GCA_032191745.1 Picea mariana
ACCTCCTTGATCAACTCACGGGGGGCAAATACTTCAGTTAGGTTGATATGAAGTCTGGCTACCACTAGGTCCCGATAGAATAGACAGATGTATGGAAGACCGCCTTCAAGTCAAAGGAAGGCCTTTTTGAATGGTTGGTCATGCCCTTTGGTTTGACAAATGCTCCAACCACTTTCATGAGGATGATGGACGATATCCTGCGACCATTCTCCAATACTTTTGTAGTGGTGTATCTAGATGACATTCTCATTTACATAAAGACTTGGGCAGAACACTTGCAGCATATTCAACAGGTTCTGCACACCCAGCGACATCGCAAGCTATACACCAACTTGGAAAAATGCTCCTTCGGCATGGACAGGGTCCATTACCTGGGCTACATTGTTGATCAACATGGCATACATGTGGATCCAACCAAGATCCAAGTCATCCGTGACTGGACAGCCTCAACCACACTCATTGAGCTTTGGAGCTTCTTGGGCCTTGCCAATTTCTACCGCAGGTTCGTGTTGGGATTCTCACATATTGCATGGGTCCTCAGCCAAATAACCAGGGGTGGTGGTAAGGCAAATTTGCGTGGGGTTGGTCCCAACAAGAAGTGTTTGATGATTTGAATTAGGGCTTGTGCTCAACCCCAGTACATTCACTACCAGACCTGCAACAGCCCTTTGAGATCGAGACAGATGATTCAGACTATGCTGTGGGCGCCGTTCTCACTCAGCACGGCCACCTCGTGGCCTATCATAGTGAGACACTATCAGATGCTGTCCGTAAGTACCCTACTTACGACAAAGAAATGTACTCCATTGTGCAAGCTTGTCGCCAGTGGAGACATTACATTCTTGGGAAGGAGACAGTCATCCACACTGATCATAAACCACTGCAGTTCATGCAGACACAAGACAAATTATAGAATGACCACGATCAAAAGTGGTTCACATACTTACAACAATTCCACCTCAACATCAAGTATAAAACAGGAAGCACCAACTGCGTTGCTGATTGCCTCAGTAGACCACCAGTCGCGACACTCACCACGGTGCTCGACTCTTGCGGCCATGAGACCTCTGGATGGCCCCAACTCTATGAAACAGACTCGAACTTCCCCATCACCTACCAAATGTTGGGTGCAAACGCAGTTGTCGATAATTTCCATCTTCAGGATGGGTTGTTGTGTCGTCTGGGCCATATCTGCATTCCATCAAGCGAGCGAGCGAAGCTGATCAGGGAAGCCCACTATAATCGGGTGGCAGGACACTTCGACATCGAAAAGACAGTGGCGATGCTACAAAAACATTTCTATTGGCCGAAACTTCGACAGGAGGTCAACAAGTATATTAGATCCTGCACTGCCTGTGCTATTGCCAAACTGACCACTAAGAAACAGGGCCTGTACACCCCTCTTCCTACTCCTAACAAGCCATGGGAATCCATCTCAATGGACTACATGTCGGGCCTTCCATCCACCAAGCGGGGAAATGACTATGTTTTTGTGGTTGTTGATCGCTTTTCTAAGATGGCGATTCTGGTTGCCTGTAAGAAGAGCATCACAGTAGAAGCCACTGCCAAGCTCTTCTTTGAACGAGTTTGGGTACATTTTGGAATCCCACAAACCATTGTCTCAGATCGGGACAATCGATTTCTCAGCACATTCTGGTCGAGCCTCTGGTCATTGCTGGACACCAAGCTCACCAAATCCACAGCCTTCCACCCCCAGACAAATTGCCAAACCAAGGTCGTAAATCAAATGATCGTGCATATCCTGTGCATGTATAATTCCAAGCACCCTCGCACATGGGATGAGAGTCTTCCCTATGTCCATAATAGCTACAACCGAGCCCTGCATAGCTCAACCGACCACAACCCCTTTTAGGTGGGGTTGGGATTCCAACCATTGGGTCCCATAGATTTATGCACTTCCCCTTGCGGTCACCTCGACCGACTCATTTCCTACTCCAACTGAAGCTGACAAAGCCACCTGGTTCATTGAGCCGATCCAGCACATCCGCCAACAGGTTCAGGATATCCTACAGAAGTCCAATGACAAGTACAAGCAGCGCCATGATCAACATCGGGTGCCACATAAGTTTTAGGTGGGCGACAAAGTTTGGTTGCACTTGCAGAAAGAACGCCTTACAGGACCCCATCGGAAGCTTCACCTACTCTGTTATGGGCCGTACACCATCACCAAGGCTGTGGGGGATAATGATTTTGAGCTCAACATTCCTCCTTTCCTTGGCCTGCACCCAGTGTTCAACGTGGACCTCCTTCGGCCTTATTTCCCACCATTATTGGACACCTCAGACGTAGCAGAACAACTGACACCAACAGAGCTCAACCCCGACTGCATACAACAAGCATCTAGTGATTAGATTGTGGACACATAGATCAAGGGCACTCGACAACAAAGAATCCAGCTTTATCGAGTCGTCAAAGCAGGGCAGCTCCTGCACCAAGGCAAGTGGCTCACCTGGGGCCAAATTCGGCAGAAATTTCCTCATCTGATGGGGGAACTCAATGCAATGGAGACCATTGCTTCCTAAGGAGGGAGGATTGATCCAGGTGGATATCGGTGGCCACCCACCTTTTCCAACTGCCTCAAAACAACTTTTTGGCGATTTTGGTAATTTACTATTTTTAGCAGTTTTTCAGGTCCTAAACTTCCGGAGCCGTTTTGAGGCCCTAAATGGCATTTTTTTGGGTGTGTAGCAGTCAAAAAGTTTCATTATGAAATTTTCATCAATAGTTGTAGTCCTCGGATATATCTTTCCAACGGGCTATCGTACGCCTAAAACGAAGATCGTATGCAAAAGTTACAACTCCGGGAAGTTAATGTACTGACTTACCCAAACGGGGCCCACATGACTTTTGGCGCTTCATCTCCTAGGGTTAAGTTTTTGGATGTCCAGGGTTTTTGACACTCCTGTTTATTGTAAAAAGGCCTTCAAAGTCTCGTTGTAATCATCTTCTTGTGAATGAGCGCAACCGTCACATCTCTTCCTAGAAATAAGCCGCCACCATTCCGGCAAGCTTGTTTTCCGCTGCATTTTACAGTTTCAGCTTATTTCCTTATTGAATAGAAAACCAATTTCACTGTATCTGTGTTATTTTGTTGTAAGCATCTGTTAATAATCTGTAGTCATTTTGTCCTGCTCATAAAATCCGGATCAAAATTAGTTCTTAAAAGAAATATTGAAACCCTCTAATTGGTGGTCCTTCTTTTCGATAGTTAATTTACTAATAGAAATCCTTGAGAATTTCAATCAGAGAAATAGTTCTGATACCTTGTAAATTTCTCTAGCCTAGGTGACTACTGTCCTAATGTTCTCTCATTAAATAAGTTATAACTCAAAACATAATTTATCTATAGGTAGAAAATTAAATTTCTGAACATTGCATCAATCACACAATAGCTGAAAAATGAACAGTGGAAGAAACAAAACACATACAACGGGATTTATCCTTCTAATCAACTTTTCATTCCTTTGATCAAAGCTTACAAGGTGATTTTTGCAACTTGCATCAACCAACAACTGTATGATCATTAAATCTCCTAGATCTGAAGTGTATGACCTGTGTAAGAACGGTGCAACTATAGTAGTATGGGCAACTCTTTTCCTGACTATTCTGAACAATAGATTGCTTTTCCTCTCCTCTCAAAATTGAAGCACACCTAAGCAGTTGCATAAGATAAAGTATGGCTTGCAAATCTGAAGGTATACGGCCTGCAAATCTGAAGGTGTACAACCTGCAAACCTGAAGGTGTATGGTTTGTGCATGGAAAAGACTTCTACAGCGGTGTATGGTCTGCTATACTTGCTAATCACTTCAACGATTTGCTCTCCTTCTCCTTGAATGCACTTTGCCATACTCTTGGTCTCTCTTACTCTCTTCTCATATGAGGTCGACCTCTCCTATCTTGTCCTCTTTATGCTTTGAGAGAAATAACTAATCTCCTCAATCTTAGCTGTCACCTATCTTAATCTTGAGATGTCCGACTAAGATTAAATCCTCATCGAAGCCACTAATGTTCGAGAATTTCTAGAACATTTCATTTAGATTCCTAAGACTATGTTAACTTCAAAACATTAGACTTTCACTTTTATTTTTTATTTTTCAAGTGAAATTACAAGATGGAATTAGTGATCACCTTTCCCTGGTGGTCACCAAAGAAATGTCTCGAACCATTTCCTACATGTTCACACTGGAATCCGTGCACGAAGTTCCTGCTCGAGCCATATTTTCAACATTTTCGTTTTAGCTTGGTTACTAACTAGGTTTGTGATAGGGAAGTGTTCTTAGCAATTGGATCGTATCACTTCAGGAGGGAGTTGGGAGAGTTTGATTTGGGTTCATTTTTGATAATGGTGGGACTATCCTCCCTATTATCGGTTGCATTTTTAGATCTTCTTTTGTTCCTTTAATTCGGATTTAGTTCACCGCATTTAACATATTGCACTTGTTGCATTTCATTCCCTGTATTCATCTAATCTTCATCCTGCATTTTACATTGATTAGTTTAGATTAGATTAGTTGGAGAGCATAACAAAACAACTTACCTTGCATATGACTATTGGGCCAAAATTGAAGGGCTCGCCATTTCATTGGAGAAATGCCTAGTTGGGCCATTTTGTTGGGTAAGCCTTTGTGGTTGACGAGGGTCATTTGCCCACGTCAACCGATAGAAACAGAAAGTGAGCCTAGATATGCTTTGAATGCTATATTAGAGAATAATGTTTTGGAGGATGGCTACTGTTGGAATTATTGTTGTAATTTGTACATGTGGCTACAAGTCATTCATTATTGATGTTTTGTAGCATCGGGGAGGTTTTCTCACATTGGCCTTGGTGTCGGGCACGTGGGAATCTTTGTTGGCACTCACATTGCATTTTTACTTTGTAAAAACCCATTTTTATATAGATGGGGCTTGGAATTGTTGTTGTTGGGGTTTTGCACCCACTTGGAGGAATAAACAATTCTAATTTAATGTTGAGTTTAGTGGAGGGATTCTAAAGTAAGTTAGGGGCTTCTAAACTCACTTTTAGACTCCTATAAAAGGAGAGGCAATGCGAGGAGGCACCACACATCTTATTTTGTTATCACGTGTTTGGCATGAGTGAGTGAGCACTCTTGCCAAGGAGATTGAGGAGGAAAATTTCAACAAGGAGGATCTTCACTTTGGCAAATCTGGTCTAGGGTTTTTGATCTTTCTTTCTCACTTTTTCAGCCAAGGAGGAGGAGCTGCACGTGTGAGAGAGAGGAGGAGAGGCTGCATGTGTGGGATTTGTACAGGTTGTACTGTTGGTTTTTTTGGTAGCAGCAGGAGGTATTCACCTCCAGGACAACTTTTCGTAAAGATGAAGATGCCAAGAAGTCAGAGAATAACCATTGAACATATCAAAGAAGCCTCCGAAGAAATTAGAAGATCCCAGAAGAGAAGTCGGCTCCACAAAAGAATAATAAAGAAGAAATATAATGCTCTAGAAGAGAAGTCGGCCCCACAGGAAAAAGACAAAGAGAAAATATATTTTCCAAGAAGACAGGTCAGCCCTACTAGAAATTACACCTGCCCAGTCTAGTATAAATAAAGGTGACGCCTTCCTCATTTGTCACACTCTCTCACTCACCTAGAGCGCAAGTCTAATGGAGAGTTGCAGTAGTAGTTGCAGTTCAAAAGGAAGAAGGGCGCAGGTTGGCTGGTTTATCTTCTGTCTTGGTGATGTGCTAGTGGAGGCCAAATACTCTAGCGCTCTAGCTAGGGTTTGATGTTGCTGCATTGTTGGGTTATCTCTTGTGGAGATAAGTATTCTTCTTTGTTGGTTTTGCTCTAGTGGATAGAGTTGGTTCTTGGTTATTTTGTATTGGCAAGGATATTCTCTCTAAGAAGAGTTGTTGGGTTTTTCTCCCTTGTGAAGAAGGGTTTCCTAGGATAAATCTTTGTGTCTTCTTGTGCTTGTTTATCTGCTGCTTATATTTTTAAGTATATGGTTATTGAATGTGAAAAGAAGATCAAAATGCTATGGTAAATCTAATGTTAACAAAACTAATGAAAATTAAAGATGGTATTAGAGCAGGTTTCCTTCAGAATAGTCTAATCACTGGAAGGAAGATCATGAGATTTACTAGTTGCAGTTGCAGTTGCATTGCCAGTTGCTTCGTTCCAGTTGTAGTTGCCAGTTGGCAGTTGCATACGTCTTGAGATTAGAAGACAAGTTGCATGGTGCTACAAATTTCAGAGGTATGCACTTATATATGTTTAAAATTGTATCATTATCACGAGGGTGTTTGGAGGAGAAGGGATCTTTTGTCCAAGCGACAATATGTAGATCCAAAGGATCTCAGGTCTAGTACATTTAGAGAAACAACGCACCCTCTCTGGAAGTGAAGACTCCAGGTTTGGTTGTTTTGATATGCATGTCGCTGTTATGACATTATTGTGATCTTATGTTGCATTATGATATATTGAAGTTATGATCATTGTGAGATGCACTTGTTTGCAAGCTAAATTGATCTCCTCTAGGAGATATTCTTGGTTGTTGACTTTGTTCCGGGCAGGTTATCTTGTTAAATCCCATGGAAGTTGCCATGGAGATGTTGTTCTTGTTTCTTGTTCCAGGCAGGTTACCACGGAGGAAGGTCACAAGTGATTGCTTTGAGAAGGAGCTATAGTGACCATTGTTGAAGACAACATATTAGATAGTCTCTAGTTTGAGACATAAAGTAGTCTTATCAGACATGGAGTTTGTACATATAGACAGTTCGACCAGTTCAAGCCCTAATGCATGATTCTATCAGTCTGAGTGAGTTATGGCTTATAGAGCTCTTCTTGCTCTAGGGAAGATGGTGACAGGTCTTCCAACGCTTCGTGTAGAGCATGATGGCATTTGCAGAGGTTGTGCTCTTGGTAAGAATGCCAAGGGATCTTTTCCAGGCAGTGACAACAGATCCAAGGGGATCTTGGACTTGGTGCATTTAGATTTGTGTGGGCCTATGACAATTGCTTCTTTGAGTGGATACTTATACTATGTGGTCTTCAGACTTGGATTTTGAAGAACATGACTTTCGAGGAGGCTTTCACCGAAGTGAAGCCTGTGGTTGGACACCTCAAGATATTTAGGTGTCTTGTATACATTCATGTACCCAAGGAGAAAAGGACGAAGTTAGACCCTTCAAGCAGGAAGGGTACATTTGTTGGGTACAGTGAATCTTCGAAGGCATATCGGATCTACATCCCAGGTCAGAGACAGATTGAGGTGAGCAAGGATGTTTCCTTTGAGGAGGAGGTAGCCTTCAGGAGGTCTAGAGGATCTCACATGGAGATTGATAGTGAGAGGCAGGAGGAGATGGTGTCTTCTCCCCCTCACCCTTTAGCAGTTCAGAGGGAGCCAGTTGAGCCTGTTGATCCAGTTGATCCTGTAGATCCTGTTGGATGTATTGCAGCAGGCCGGAAAAGGCATGCATGGGCTCCTCAGAATTTGTAGGAGGCAAAGGGACATGCAACTCCTCGTGGTACTTTCAGAGAAAGCAAGACACCTCAGAGATTCTCGAGCTATGTTGCAGCGATGAGCCACATCATTGATACCGAGCCTTCTTGTTATGAGGAGGCATATAGTCAGCATGTATGTAGAGATGCCATGATGGAGGAGCGTGAGTCCATCATGAAGAATGATGTGTGGGATATTGTTTTGAGACCAGAGGGGAAGTTTGTGGTGACTTCTAAGTGGATCTATAAGATCAAACATGGGGCTAATGGGAGCATCGAGAAGCACAAAGCGAGATTTGTGGCTAGAGGATTCTCTCAGGTAGAGGAAATAGACTATGAAGAGATATTTGCTCCTGTTGCTCGGTACATCTCCATTCGAATGATCATTGCCCTTGCTTCAGCCATGGATTGGAGACTACATCAGATGGATGTGAAGACAACCTTCCTCAATGGAGAGATTGAGGAAGAATTGTACATTGAGTAGCCATATGGTTTTGTGATTCATGGGAAGGAGTCCCATGTGTGCAAGTTGAAGAAGGCCCTGTATGGACTCAAGCAAGCACCTCGAGCTTTGTATGCGAGGATTGATGGATACACGATGAGTTTGGGTTTCAGCAAGAGTGTTGCTGATGCCAACCTGTACTATAAGGTTGTTGATGGTGAGTCCCTGATTTTGATCCTGTACGTTGATGATTTATTTCTCATTGGAGCAGAGAGCCTCATTGCTTGGTGCAAATATGAGTTGGCCTTTGAGTTTGAAATGAAGGATCTTGGCATGATGCACTATTTCTTGGGACTGGCAGGTGTGGCAGAGAATTGATGAGATCTTCCTGAGTCAGGGGAAGTATACAGTTGAGATTCTAAGGAGATTTGGGATGTTGGACTGTAAGTCCATGGCCACATTGATGGTGTCGAATCTGAAGAAGTTGAGTGAGCCTTCTTCCGATTCAGACTTGATTTATCCAACTATGTACCGACAATTGATTGGATCATTGATGTATCTGGTTAACACCAGACCAGATATTTGCTATGCAGTGAGTGCACTTAGCCAGTTCATGAGTTAGCCGAGACAGTTGCATTGGGTAGTAGCAAAGCATGTGTTGAGATACTTGCGAGGCATAGTTGGATATGGCCTGAGATATGCCTCCAGTATTGACATGAGATTGCAGGGATATGCTGATTCTGATTGGGAAGGGAGCGCAGTGGACAGGAAGAGCACCTCCGGGTGTTGCTTCAGTTTGGGGTCTGCCATGGTTTCCTGGTGTAGCAGGAAACAAACTTCTATGGCCTTGAGTATCGTAGAAGCCGAGTATATTGCAGTATGTATGGCAGTACACGAAGCAGTGTGGCTTTAGAAGCTCCTTGCAGGATTGTTTGAACATATGCTGGATCCCACCGTGATTCATTGTGATAACCAGAGCCATGTGAAGCTCTCAGAGAATCCAGTGTCTCATGACAGATCAAAACTTGTCGAGATCAAGTTTCATTACATTAGAGACATGGTGCAGAGGAAAGCAGTACTGGTGCAATACCTTCCTACAGATGAGTAGATTATAGATATTCTTTCCAAGCCCCTTGCCAAGTCGAAGTTCGAGTACTTTCGTTATAGAACTTGGAATGGTAGAGAATACCCCTCTTGCTAAGAGGGAGTGTTGATGGTTGCAACTTCATATGATCGACTTCGTGAGACATTCTCCAGGTCGTACTCCTCGATGGACTGAGCCGAGTTGACCTGTGACGATATACTAGGTCGGTGCCCAGCGACCCTTGAGGTGCAGCTCAAGCGGTTGGGATATTTTTCGAGGTCGTACTCCTCGATGGACTGAGCTAGGTTGACTTGTGATGATACTCCTCGATGGAATGAGTTGAGTTTGACAATTATTATGGACTGATAAATTGTACTAGGTTGGTGCCCAACGACCCTTGGGGTGTAGCCCATGTGGTTGAGATATTCTCTCCAGGTCGTAGTCCTCGATGGACCGAGCTGGATTGACCTGTGATGATACTCCTCGATGGACTGAGTTGAGTATGACACTTATCGATGGATTGATAAGTTGTACTGGGTTGTAACTCATCGTCCCTTGGGGTGTAGCCCAAGTGGACATGTCTTGTGGTTGTATCCCTAGTGTTCTCTAGTGGGTTGTAGCCCCTAGATGAGATTGATAGGTCCACATTGGTTGTAGCCATGTGTGACGTGATGATGCTACTAGTAGCATGGTTTGCATGACCATGGCATAGCTTGCGGGGCTATGAGGACCAGAGGAGAAAATCATGGAGAATACCTCCCTAGCTATAAGAGGGAGTGTTGATGTTTTTGGTAGCAGCGGGAAGTATTCACCTCCGGGACAACTTTTCTTAGAGATGAAGATGCCAAGAAGTACGAGAATAACCATTGAATAGATCAAAGAAGCCTCAAAAGAAATTAGAAGATCCCAGAAGAGAAGTCGGCTCCACAGAAGAATAATAAAGAAGAAATATAATGCTCCAGAAGAGAAGTCGGCCCCACAGGAAAAAGACAAAGAGAAAATAAATTTTCGAGGAAGACAGGTCGACTCTACTGGAAATTACACTTGCCCAGTCTAGTATAAATAAAGATGACGCCTTCCTCATTTGTCACACTCTCTTACTCACCTAGAGCGCAAGTATAATGGAGAGTTGCAGTAGCAGCTGCAGTTCAGAAGGAAGAAGGGTGCAAGTTGGCTGGTTTATCTTCTGTCTTGGTGATGCGCTAGTGGAGGCCAAATACTCTAGTGCTCTGGCTAGGGTTTGATGTTGCTGCAGTGTTGGGTTATCTCTTCTAGAGATAAGTATTCTTCTTTGTTGGTTTTGCTCTAGTGGATAGAGTTGGTTCTTGGTTATTTTGTATTGGCAAGGATATTCTCTCTAAGAAAAGTTGTTGGGTTTTTCTCCCTTGTGAAGAAGGGTTTCCTAGGATAAATCTTTGTGTCTTCTTGTGCTTGTGAAGAAGATCAAAATGCTATTGTAAATCTAATGTTATCAAAACTAATGAAAATTCAACACGTACGATGCATTAATTGCAGGCCGTACCACAGTGCAAACTGTATGGATAGCAACCACAGCAGGACAACCGCACGTGCGGGTTGCAGGAGCTGTACAGCCATGACGTCAGCAGGGTTTCAGGCAGATTTGTAAGTTGGAAGGTTTTCTGGAATTTTGCTGAGATTGTAATTTTGATGTGAGGACTGTTCTTGTCCTCGGGATCCTCAATCTGAAAATTATTTCTGAGTAATTTTTGTCTCTTGTGCATGGATGATTTCTCTCTGATCCTTGTGCTTTCGCTATAATTTTCTGTCATAATTTCAGTGTAAAATTATTCAGTGATAATAGTCCTAGAATTTACTGTTTGAGGTCACTTGGAAGTAATTTTCAGATCTGAAATTGAATGCATTGAATGCTTAAAAATTGGCAGGGAAGCCAATTGGAGAAATGTCTAATTGGGCCATTTTGTTGGGTAAGCCTTTGTGGTTGATGAGGGTCATTTGCCCACGTCAACAGATAAAATCAAAAAGTGAGCCTAGATATGCTTTGAATGCTATATTAGAGAATAATGTTTTGGAGGATGGCTACTATTGGAATTATTGGTGTAATTTGTACATGTGGCTACGAGCCATTCATATGTATCATTATGTACTTGTAATTATGGCTTAGGCCATATTCTTTATTCTTGTAGTGTATTACTAGGTATGGTTAAGACTGACTTAGTCAAACTTGATATATACACTCAATAACCCTCTTGGGGTGTGTCCTCTTGTTTTGTGGGCCCTTGAATGGATGCCTTACTCGAGTTGTGTATATATACCATCTCATCTTCTAATCTTCTTGATCTCTCTTATCAAGTGTTCTATGCTTAAGGGCACCTATATCTTTGGGTTCTCTTCTGCATGGGATTTCTTTCTTTTATGTGTGCTTGTTTATTTCTTCTGTAGTGCACTTGTACTTGGGCATATTTCTCTCTCTAGCGTACAAGGGTTATCTGCCTGTAGCGCACTTGTGATTGGATTACTGCAGAATTTGTGATTGTTTTGGTTCCAGTTGATTCCATGCTTTAATTTGTGAATCTCAACAGTTACAAATGGGTGAAAGCTCATCAAAAGTGGCCCTCATCCCAGGTATGGGCTCTTCTTCTCAGCACATAGACATTCTAGATCACATAGACATTCTAGATATAAGTTCTACCAATGAGGGGATTGGGGAAGTTCTACTAAAAACTATATTTTGATGCTGAGCTTACCCGAAGAATCTTCAATTCAGGGCCTGTAAAACATCAAAGTAGTGTTGATCTGGAAAACATTCAATGTCAACGACTTTTTGTTGGCCATTACTTCAATATATGAGTTTCCTATAAGTATGGGCTGTGAATGAGACTTTGCTTGCTTCTACGATTTCTTTGCTAGCAAAGTTAAATGATATATTCAAAGAACTTTGTGTTGTTTGTCCCTTTGTAAGTTTGTATCTCCACTGACTTTCTGAGTTCTATAAGATATTGAAAAGAGACCTTAAGTGCTTCTTCTATTTGAAATTTGGCAGGTCTCAAGACTTTAAGATGACATGCTAATTGAAATTGCTTACCATGATGCCCAGTGGAAAGTATAGTTTGTGTTGAAGACTTGAGCCTCAATGGAGTTTGGCCTTCCCAGATAGCTCAGCTAGCACGTCCTATGTTTTTAAATTTTTTTCAATGAAAAGAAATTGATCCTTCTCTGTTCATGGACGGGTGTCCTCTACTCATAGATGGGTGTTTTCTGCTATGAAGGCAATGGCACTATCTTTAATATCCCATTAAGGCTTGCCATGAAGAGGGTGCTGTTGTTGTTAGTGATATAATAACTATAAAATTGCATTTATCATCTTGTCAGCTGCTACCAAGATGTTTTAGCAACGTTGCAGATTTTATAATTTTTATTGTGATTGTTTTTAGATTAGTTTTGTTGACCGACAATTCAAGCAAGGAGATTAGGGAATTATGTCCCATCTAGAGTCTCTTCATCCAATCAAAAAAATAATCTACATATTTTGGAAATTGTGGAAAATATTTTTAATTTTCTAAATATTTAATTTAAGAACGTGTTTCGGCAAAACTTTGGAAAACATTGTGCAATTGAAACAGAATTAATACAAAGTCAGAGGAATTTGACTTGTACTCAAAATTTATAGTACTCTGCATATGACAGGTACTAAAAAGGGTGTATATCTACCCCTTTCATCTAGAAAATAAGAATATATTATTTCAACTGTGGAAGGCGTTATCTCCTTAACTCTACCCCAGGAAGGGAAGTCCTAACTTCAGCAAGAGAGCCTGGAGAAACTACCAGGCAAGCCACCCAATGTCACCTCAGTGGATTTGCCCCACATTTTAGGCTAAGGTAAACCTAGGCCTAGGGGGGAATCCCTATCTAACTCACTCACTCTAGGAAAGGGTACAATTCTAGGAAGCTCCTGAAACAAATCACAAAGAGCTCACATTACTAATCCAAAATGCACAAATCTGGACATGTTAGAGTAAGAGTATGAGCAAACTGTAGGGTTCCGAGCTCTAAATGGAGGTCTCCAGGTTGGTAGGCTGAGTGAAGGGTTGAGTGAAGTCTCTTTATACAAAAATTTGGATAAAGGAGCACTGTTCACAATATATATTCAATTGAATTTGAACATAAAAAACAAAGTGCTATGTAGGAATGGACCAACAATCATCACATAGAGTTATTTAATGCCAAGATATCAGATTGTTTTGCAAGATCAAAATAGAGTGCCCAGTATATAAAAAAAATGAACAGTGCTGAGTAACCACAATGCCACGAATTCTGTCTAAAAAAAGTGCTGTGTTTACTGCAGAGATATGAGATCAAATGAGACAGTATTGACCGGAAACAACCATCAACCCTTTGCTTGTGAAATGAGCACAGTTACCATGTAATCTGCAAGAGCACCTTTACCATAGGATATCATTGATTGATTGATTGATTGAACAGGAAAAAACTGTCAAAAATGAGGTATATCATCCAGTTCATTTGCCAACAAGCATCACATAAAATAATTGCACTGAGAGGCGCTCTACAGCTCAATATGGAGGAGATGTTGTCACAGATGTACGTACATTACGTTACATCAAAAAATAATAAAAAATAAAAATAAAAAATTACTATTTCCACAATATAAAACAATGTATTTCTTATCTGAGGCGAATTCCTCTCCTTTACTGTATGTGTCTAATCTATATCTTTCTTATTTTTCTTTAAAAGAACACTTTTAATTAAAAGTTTCAAATAATATAATCAATATATATTATTCATTTAACTATTAAATAATATATATAAATATATTATTAATTAATTTATCAAATAAATAAATATGTATAATTAAATTTTAATCTTATAATTATATTATTATCATAACAATAATATTTAAAATCATATAATTTTATATATTTAAAATTTTTAATATATAATATAATATTTATAAACCAGCCTAGTTCCATCTTACACTCGGATCTATCAAGTCCTGAGAGGGATCAAATCTCTCGAGGTGCAAACCTTTCCTCATGTTTGCACTCTAAAAGAGGTTTGCACCTCGAGAGATTTGATCCCTCTCGGCACTTGATAGATCCGGGTTTAAGATGGATCTAGGCTGGTTAATTGCCAATATAGCTTATCAAAGGAGATTGTTGCCAGATCAAGATTAAGAAATGTAAACAGTGTTATTCCCAACATATAGAAACTAACATATGCCATATAGCCCTGTCAAATTTTGAGAATGCTGTGTAATTGCTGGAACATGAGGGTGATTTCTTATGAGACAGAATTGAAGGAAAAAACCACAGTGAGCATTTTTTATCTGTTACTGAAAATAAAAAAACGATTCTGCCAGATACAGTCACAGCATTCATGTGCTTATCAACAACAAGGTAGATTTGATCCCTCTCGGCACTTGATAGATCCGGGTTTAAGATGGATCTAGGCTGGTTAATTGCCAATATAGCTTATCAAAGGAGATTGTTGCCAGATCAAGATTAAGAAATGTAAACAGTGTTATTGCCAACGTATAGAAACTAACATATGCCATATAGCCCTGTCAAATTTTGAGAATGCTGTGTAATTGCTGGAACATGAGAGTGATTTCTTATGAGACAGAATTGAAGGAAAAAACCACAGTGAGCATTTTTTATCTGTTACTGAAAATAAAAAAAACAATTCTGCCAGATACAGTTACAGCATTCATGTGCTTATCAACAACAAGGTGCAATGTTAAAAAAACTGTCATAAATTTAAAAGATGTAATAGGCAAGCATTCAATTTCTTAGCGTGATTGCAGTGCTGTTATAAACATTCCAGACTTAAGTATTTAACCCCAGTTTAAATTATGTGCCATCTTGAACCATGATCCACAACATATGCTCCAATAAACAATCAGGAAGGAAATACCAGCAGAGAACACTGTAATGATAGATAAATTCCAGTATTTGACCGTGAACTTTTAGATGCAGATCAGAAAATAAGAAACTCACATGTTAATCCATCCGCAATATTTAACCATGGGTTTATGAATCGAGAAAAAGAAATGTGTGCTTATGCTGATTTCAACAATGACCTTGTAACATGCGAGGATATAAAGAAAAAAAAAGCAGATCACTTAAATCTCCTGTAATTTTAACCATACACATGAAAATGTAAGGATTAGTTAGGCAGCGATCTATATTGTGCATGAAACATTTTAATAAGATGAGTGTCAATCTAGCCTAAAGTGAGATCCGATCCATGATTTGACCAAGTAAACTGTTTTTGGCTCATATACTCAAGGTTATTTAGACTTGAAAGCTCAAATGAACATGCACCCAAATAATCTATATGAGTGAATTAAATCTTGAAGGTTTAGTACTTATTAAATGAACTTTAAAAAATCATCTAAACCCTAGTCGATTTGTTAAGAACAAATTTAAACTTGAATAAATGCCAAATCGACCTCTTAGAAAACTCAAGCAGAGGCTTAAGCAAACCCTCACTTGAGTTTTTTTATGATCTAGCTTGTGATAGGAATTTAAACCCTAGATCATAAAAGAATTAAATGGAAATATTTTAAAGATGTTTGAGAAAATGGTGAAATCGCCTTACAATTGGGTGTGGAGTCCGTGTCTTCGCAATGCTTCCCCTTTTCCCTACAATTGTTGAGGTCTTCCACACCAACGAGCGAGCATGGGAGATGGTCAAACTATGACAAAAAGTACAAGAAAAGCTTCAAATAGGGTTAGATCATGTGGCTGAATCAATCTTTAGAAAATGCAAGAGAGATTAGGTGGACCATATGTTGAAAAGACAGCCCTAAATAATCATCTTTAAGAACATAAATTAAATCTAACCATGTACAAGAAACAAGATAGGCTCATTGCCATACCTTGCTTGATTGACTCTAGCAAAATCCCTTAGCTCATAAAAAAAAAATCTCCTATTCTTGTCATAAAAAATAAAACAAGGAAGAAAAATCACCAAGAAATAGAAGATCTCACACCAAGATTGCCAAGAAGTCTTCACTTTATTCTCCAACATCTCAAAATGAGAGGAGAGAGGCTCAAAAACCATCAAATACAATTCATGGGCTTGAGCAATACCATGTGCTCAATACAAGTGGTATCCAACTAACATTTGACAACTAGATGAGTCATCAATATAGAATCCTCTAGAGGCACGCGTGAGTAGTAATAAAGCTCCAAAGTGTATCCACACGTGTGAACAAGTACAATACATCTAAAAAATACATCAAATGAGCTCACATGTGTAAGAATGAGGAGAGAAAAAGGGGGTCGCCCCCCACGTGTGCTAGGAAATAATGCTGTAAAATTCAAACATACTCCATGATGTGCCAAGTGTACAAAGAGATTGAGATGGACAATGATGCATATGATGAAATGGTGTCCTTGCCATCATCCACTGTGCTGTCACAGATCTCGGGGCAGTGACATGGATCCCAAGGTGATGTGCACAAATCCCAATGCAGAGGAGACCCACCTATAATGATAAGTTAAGCTTCACAACATGATTCATTAGGCAACACCACATCAAATAATCATTGTAACATACTTCATAACATTAATCAACTTTATAATTTTGCCTAAGTATACGAAGGTAAGCCAACCTTACCCCTATTGAGTGTGTCAACGCTCAAGAAAAAAAAGTACTTCCTAAATGCCTGAGTTAGAAATAGGTAAATGATGATTAATTAATGGACACCACTAATACTAACTGTCCTAGGACATGACACACCTTCCCAAGGGTAATTATGTCCATTCATTGTAATGCGAGACAAAATAATAAAGCATTTAATGTTTAAAAAGAGTTACCAAGTCATATCAATATGCATCACTTTTACAACAAGGTTAGAAACCAAAATACCACTTCTAAGCAAGTAACCAATGCATGAAACCATAGCACGTGAACTGAAATAAATTCATCATGGAGTACCATATGTAAAGCACATATAAGGTGAAGGGCACAATAGCTGAGATACCACTGTAGAGCTGTCGGAAGAAATCATGTGTATCTGATGGATCAAGTGGAAGAACAGGTCTGAATCCGAAGCGATGAGCAAATGAGCTCATTAATGCAACGTCGTCACACTTAATGAAGTGCGTCTCTAAAGGTAGTTACCCACAAGGGCAACAACAGGCTTCAACAAAGTATGAATAGGATTAGACTCTTGAACATGCAAAGACCTATGAACTTTGGTTTTACTAATTGGAATTCAATATTTGAAACTTTACAAAGACTAATTCATTTTTTGCACCAGGTTCGAACTTTGCATAAATACTTGCTTTACTCTCACAAGTTTTCTATTTATGTGGTGCTTATTCTTATAGCTCGCTGCATGCATCTACAATTTGAATTTTTAGTTTTGTCTTTAAATTCTAGAAGAATATTGCTCAATGCGTTTTTTTCCTTCTAACTTTTTTTTGAAGTTCCTAATCACGTGGAATTCATGTTTTGTGCATTGACCAAGTAAAATATTCCCATATTGACTTATTAGTTGCATGTTTAGTAAGGAAGATAACTAAATTTTGTTATTGTTGCTCTTGCAGAAACATATGGAAGACAAGAATTTGAGTCGCCTACTACAGGCTGAGGCTCTTATGCAGTCTAGACAGGATGACCTAGGGCAGCCATTGCACACCGAGGATTCCTCTGAGTAGATAGTCATCACCTGCCTCTTAGTAAATATTCTTGATGGAATTAAGGTTATGCTATACTTTGTCATTGGACCATAAATCTGCATGTGGTTTTCGCTTTCAATTTCTAGCAAATGGTTTGTCAAATTGGTATCATGATGAGTGGCTTGGCCTTTTATGATTGATTGTGTAAAAATATGCTCTAATACACTAATGTGTCAAAAAAATGTATTCTAGAAAGACAAATTAAGGTAAGAATGTCATCATCTTTTGCCTTGTAATTATAACATCCATAAAAGTTTCAAGAAAAGATGATTAGCAGCTTCCAGTGTGTAAGTATATTATGATTCATATATGTAGAGTGCATTTAGCTAGAACACTTTTATAGCTTTATGGTTTCAGATCTATTATGTGATCACTGACAACGGGGGTTTGAGATTTTGTTAAAAATGAAAAATAGTATTTGAGAATCCCTACTAAGTGACTATGTCAACTACTTGACAATTTTCATGCTGTGTAGATGTTTAGCTATTTTATTTTTTCAATATTTCTTCCAAGGTTTTTCTCAAACAATGTAACAAGGGTAAACAACACTGCTACTGCTCAAATTATTGCTAAGGAAAAGTCCCACCCTACGAAGGAGAGCTTGGGGCAATGAACAGGCAAACCGTCCATTGTCACCTCAACGACCTTGCCTCTACACTTTAAGGCTAGGGTTCCTAACCTAAGGAGGGTATTCCTACAAAGTCAAAACTAAACCCTATCGTTGCAGTTGGATCAAAGAGGATAAGGATTTGGTTTGGATTTGAATTTTCTAACTTCTCTATGTTAAAATCCCAAGTAATTGGCATGATGCACTACTTTTTGGGATTGGAGTTGTGGCAACAGACAGGTGAGATTTTCTTGGGACATGGAAAATATGTAATTGATATCCTGAAGAGATTTGGGATGGTGGATTGCAGGCCTATGTCTACAACCATGATAACCAATTTGAAGAAGTTGAATGCTTCTGAGTCAGAATTATTTGATCCTACATTGTACAGGCAACGAATTGGTTCTTTGATATATTTGGTCAACACTAGGCCAAATATACGCTTTGCTGTGAATACCTTGAGCCAATTTATGGAGTCGAGGAGGGTGCATTGGGTTGCAGCGAAGCATGTGCTCAGGTACTTACAAGGTATAATGGAGTATGGGCTGAGATATGTCAGGAGCAGTGAAGTGCAGTTACAGGGCTATACCGTCTCAGACTGGGATGGGAGTGCAGTGGACAGGAATAGCACCTTAGGGTGCTACTTCAGCTTGGGATCAACAATGATTTCACGGTTTAGCAGGAAGTAGACGTTAGTGGCACTTAATTCAACGGAGATCGAGTACATGGCAACAAGTCTGGTGAGTTGTAAAGCCATCTGGCTTCACAAGATGCTCATAGGTTTATTTGGTCAGGAATTGGAGCCGACAATGATCCATTGCGATAATTAGAGTTGCATAAGACTCTTGGAGAATCTAATGTTTCATGATAGGGCCAAACACAAAGAGATAATATATCACTTCATCAGGGACAGAGTTCAGAGGGGAGCAATGAAGCTTCATTATATCTCCATGGATGAGCATGTTGCAAATATTCTCACCAAGGCTTTGATAGAGGGCAAGTTGGTTTTCTTCAGGGATAAGCTGGGCATGGTGCAAAATACTTTCTTCGCTAGGAGGGAGTGTTGATGATTATAGCTTGGACAAGTGCTTCTGCATAGGCTAGGTGTCAAGCATGTAGAAGATGTCCAAAGCCTCTCTAGGTACTTGCTTAATTTATTAAGTGACTTTTATGTTTCTTTCCTAAGTTTGACTTAGGAAAAGCAGATTAATTAAAGGTATTAATTAATGTTGGCTATTGACTAAGGTTTTTTAAGGTTAAGTGACTTAGATCTAATCTTGACCATTGATCTCATGCGAGGCTTAGCATTTAGTCCTAGCCATCCATCACTTTGGAGATTAGGGGTTAGGGTTTTGGTCATTGAAAAGTTGTAAAAGAAAGCCTAAGGAGAGGAGAAAGACACACATTCGTGAGAGAGTGATTTTCTCAAGGGAGAGTGAGATACTCAGGGTTGAAGAGAAGGAAAAGTGTCGCAGCAAGGAGATCCCATAAAAGGTAAGAGAGGGTCGAGTTTACCGAATTCAGAGAGGGATGAGCCGTACAGATTCGTACTAGCACAACTGTACAACTAAGAGGTAGGCCAAGCACTGGGTTTCAGTGGGTGTATTTTTCAGAACTTCGAAGCTAAATCTCATTGGCACATTTCAATGAGCTTCTCTGACCCTGTAAGGAATAAATCATCTACATAAAGTACCAAGATGAGTGGATCATTGCCAACAAGTGTGTAATACAGATTGGGATCTGCCTCACTCTTGGTGAAGCCCATGCCTAGCAGATACCCATAAATCCTCAAGTACCATGCCCTTGGTGCCTACTTGAGTTCGTATAATGCCTTCTTCAAAATGCATACATGAGAATCTCTCCCATGCTCCTCAAAGCCCCGAGGCTGCTCAATGTACACCTCTTCCTTGATCACTTTGTTGAGGAAGGATGTCTTCACATCCATCTGATGTATCCTCCACCTTATCTCTGAAGAAATAGATATAACAACCATGATAGAAGTATACTTGGCAATTGGAGAAAATGTCTCCTCATAGTCCACTCCCTCTTTCTGGGGGAACCCTCTCTCCACGAACCTCTCCTTGTACTTTTCAATGCTGCCATTCGTAGTGTGCTTGATCATAAAGATCTATCTCGAGCTCACCATTGATTTCCCCTCTGGCTTCAACACAATGTCCCACACATCATTCTTCATGATGGAAGCATACTCCTCCATCATGGCATCCCTCCAAACCTGGTGGCCTGCTGCCTCCTCAAAACTAGTAGGCTCGGAATCGATGATGTCACTCATGAGTTCCATGTAACTAGGAAACTGTCTCGGTGGTCTGCTCTCCCTGAAAGTACTCCTAGGAGCCTCCACATGCCCCTGAGCATCTCTGAGTGTCTGCTTAAGCCATTTCGGCCTCCTCCTGACAGAAGTAGAAGGAATCTCCAACTCCTCCTCCTGATCTGAAGACTGAGTCCCTGCTGCTGGTGTTGGTGTCTCTTCAATCTTCGAAGCCTCTCGCTCCTTATCCTATTGCTACTAGAAGAGATCCACGTGACTTCCTAAAGCCTCTGCTCTCCTCAAATCTAGCATCCCTACTCTCCATAGTCTTCCCCTGCGATAGAATGTACACCCGCTACGCCTTTGAAGTCTCACTGTATCCAACAAAGATCCCTTCTGCGCTGAGGGCTCTAGCTTTGTCCTCTTGTCTAAATGTACATGAATATATACTAGACACCCGAAGATGCGAAAATGCTCGACCTCCCGTTTCACTCCTGTGAATTCCTCCTCAGGAGTCTTGTCCTCCAAGACCTTATGAGGACTCTTGTTCTGAATATAAACTGTCGTGTTGCACGCCTCTGCCCAAAGGAACATGGGTAGATCCTGATCAGGGATCGTTGCCTTGGCAACTCCAACTATGGCCATGTTCTTCCCCTCTGTCACCCCATTCTGCTGTGGGTTGTATGGCACTTCCAACTCCTTCTTAATTCTTGCCTCGCAGAAATTCTTGAAGTCGTTGGAGGTATACTCACCCCCATTGTCTGACCTAAGAACTTTGACCTTCCTCCCCGTTTGGTTCTCCACGAGAGCCTTAAACTCTCGAAACCGACTGAAGACCTTATCCTTGGACTTCATGAAGTAAATCCACGTTCTCCTGGAGAAATCATCAATGAAGGTTACATAGTAGTTGTAACCACTCAAAGATGCCACTGACATAGGACCACATACGTATGAATGCACCAGATCCAATATCCCCTTGGACTTGTTATCACTGCTAGGAAAGGTCGTCTTGGCATACTTGCCAAGTGCACATCCCTTGCACACACCCTGCTGTTCTACACTGAACTCTGGAAGACTAGTGACAGTCTCCCTCAATGTCGGTAAAGCCCTGTGGTGCAAGTGATCCATCCTCCTATGCCATAACTCACACAAGTTGTCATTGTCACTATCATGAACTAGGGCACGTACAGACTGAGCCTTCATCAAGTACAAGCTACCCTCTTTGCTTCCAATTACTCGTCTTGAGCTTGGACTAGAAGCTCTCGACTTGACAAGTACCCGTCCATCCTGGAAATAGACTTCATACCACTTGTCCTCCATGGCCGAGACTGGGAGTAGGTTCTTGGCTAGCCCTAGTACATATAGCACATCTGTTACCTCCAAAGGACTTCCTGACTCTAGCTAAAACTGAATAGTCCCAATCTCCTCTACAACACACCTGACATCATTACCAAGTTCCACATGTAGTCCTGAATCTTCCTCTAAAACACTGGTGACTACCTCCTGTGATCCCGTCATATGAAAAGAAGCAACATTGTCCACGAACCAGGCATCCTTGGCTAAGGTGCCAGAAAGACAAGACACCGACAAAAACTCCTTCTCGAACTTGGCAACGAACTCACTCCCTGTGTCTCTGTTGATGCTGCAACTTGTGCCTTAATCTTGCCCTTCTTGTTTGGACATTGACCTGCATAATGGCCAAACTTGTAACAAACGAAGCATTTCACCTTGCTCACATCTTTCTTCTTTCCATCCTGAGAGGTGGCCTCCCCACTAGTGTTCTTCTTGGTCTTCCCCTTGCCCTTCCTTTCTTGACTTGCAAGAACAAGGTTTTCATCATCACCCCCCTTTTGCTGGCCTCCATGTAGAGATTCCTATTGAATTTTTTCTTGGATGAAATCATCCCACAATCTCTCCCAGTTAGGAAGTTTTTCTCATGCCACAATGCCTTTGTTGAAGGGAGCCCATGGCTTAGTGAAGCCATTTAGGGCTGTCCTCACCAACTCTTGTTCTGACACTGCCTCTCCAACTGCTGCCAACTCATCACGAACTTGTGTGATCTTGGTGGGATAAGAAGCTACTGTATCTGATCTGGACATCTTGGTGCTCTCGAGTTTCTCTCTTAGCACCATCTTCCTATTCTGGTTATTGATCTGGTATAGTTTTGTCAGAGCCTCCCACATATCCCTGACTGTCTTCTTTTTGGATAGATGAGGGATCACATGATCCTTTATTGCATCCAGAATAACCCTCCTGGCTTTCACGTTCTTTTTGTTAAGGTTGGCCAATTGTGTAACATCAGTAGGAGGGGTGAGTTTCTGATCTGCAAACTCCCAAATCCCATTCTCCATCAGCACCAATGCTATCCTCTCCTTCCAGGGACTGTAGTTGGATGCACCCTCCAATCGGTTTTCAAATCCCAGTCTAGTTGCAACCATCCTCTCCAATCAAATACTCAGCCAAAAAATACTTTACTGTTGGAAATTTCTGCTGTAAACTTGTGACAAATAGATCTCCTACTTTCTTAGAGTTTAGAGCTCTGATACCATGTTAAAACTCCAAATACCAGATCTGATTTTGAATTCCCACCAATCTTTAATACCCAGAAAATTAATTAACCAGAAATTAATTTAAATAAAAAATACACTAGTATTTAACAGTAAATATGCAGTGGAACAAGAAGTAGAAAATCAATCATTCACAACAGAAAAAAATCAGTCACACATTACACAGTTGTTTACCTTGAAAACCCAACTTGGGAAAACCAGCATTTAGTGTTTTTATTATTATTTTGGCCCTCAGAGAAATCAGAAATTTTACAGCAGTTTGGAACCGGTAACTCAAACTCTTTGGAAAATCCACCTACAGAAAATCGACTCACTGAAACCCAGGGCTCGGGCTCGGCCTCCCTCTTAGCTGTACGATTGCGTTGGTACAAATCTGTACGGCTTGACCCTCTTTGAATTCAGTAAACTCAACCATCTCTTGCCTTTCATGGGATCTCCTTGCTGCAACACTTTTCCTTCTCTTCTTCTCTGAGTATCTCACTCTCCCTTGAGAAAAACACTCTCTCACGAATGTGTGTCTTTCTCCTCTCCTTAGGCTTTCTTTTATAACTTTTCAATGACCAAAACCCTAACCCCTAATCTCCAAAGTGATGGATGGCTAGGATTAAATTCTAAGCTTCACATGAGATCAATGGTCAAGATTAGATCTAAGACACTTAAATAAATTAAGTCGCTTAACCTTAGAAAACCTTAGTCAGTGGCCAACATTAATTAATACCTTAAATTAATGTGCTTTTCCTAAGTCAAACTTATGAAAGAAACATAAAAGTCACTTACTCAATAAATTAAGCAAGTACCTAGAGAGGCTTTGGACATCTTTTGCATGCTTGACACCTAGCCTATGCAGAAGCACCTGTTTGAGCTATAATCATCAACACTTTAAAGGGATAAGACACGTCAAAATAGAGAAGACAATTTGTAAAGAGCTTAAATATGATGTAATTTGGAAAAGTAAGGTTCAATAAATGCTCGGAAATACAATGTTTGTATGCAAGTTGTTGATGTAATAACATCAGACAGGTACTTCCACAGAGGCTCCGTGTCTATCATGTGGAAGTCATCCTTGTAACCTCTCAGTAGACTCTAGGAAGTTCACTTTATGAGTAATTAATTAAAATGAATGTCCTTTTAATTAATTAAGTTAAATGCCTAAGTTATTTGGCATTAGTAACTTAAGTGAGAGTTTGATTAAGTCCTAGCCGTTAGATCTAAAGTGAAGGTGAGATTAGATCTCAGCCTATGATTACTTTGGAGATCTAGGGTTAGTGATTGATTTGGTCAAATCTCAATGTAATAAAAGGCAGCCTAGATGAGAGGATGAGATACACTGAGAGAAAGTGAGGAGATCTCATTGAGTGGGTGAAGAGAGTTCATCCAAGTGTGAGTGGGCAGGGCCGAGGAAAGGTGCAAAGGGGCAGCGAGGGAGATAGCAGCCAAGTGGGCTAGGCTATCGCTGCATTGTAATCCTATGAAGGGCCATTATCCCAGGAAGGGAGCCCAAGATTAATAAAAGAAGATCTGGTTTTCCCGCAAGGGTTTTCCTAGGGGTGTTTACCCGAATCTCGTGTGCATTGTGTTATGGTTTCCGTTTTAATGCTTATGTTTCGTTGATAACCTAGCTGTGCAGTTGTTTAATAAAGTGATTTTATTTGAAATAGCTGTTAGGTGTTAGGTTCGGGTAAAATCAACACGAGTGTGCCAATATATCATGTCCATGTACCATTACATCAATAATCATGGAGTTGTGAAGCACAAAACCAATGTAAAGTATGCTTGATTTAAAACTTAAAGTGCATATATTAATGTACCATGCCAATCAAATATCAGATTTGCACATGTATCCATTGAAAGCATGATATTTAATAACAACTTCTGTGGACATACTTAGGTATGAAATTGGACTGTCAGGACAGCAAGATAAACAAGATCCTTCGCACCATGTAGCAAGATCCAACTTTTAAAGCATGTATCAAAGTGTTCATATGAGAGATCAAATCACACAGAGTATCACTTGTGTACACCATCCAAAACATAATATCCATTTGCAAACTTTGTAAGCAGATTTATGAGCTGAGCAAAATCACATTCATTACATGAGAATATTCAACAATGTAACAGCAGTGTTATAGAACATGTTTTAATTGTATCCTCGACTAAACCTCAGAGTTATAGTCGGCATATTTATGCCATAAACGAACCAAAGATAGGAGCGATAGGACAGTACCAGCAGTAAACCATTTCAGAATTCCCAAGTAATACCACTGATTATTTATGACATATTCACATCAAGTTCTATTGATCACAGGTGTTATTTCAAGGACTGTAAGTTTAGTTCAATTCTGACCAACACACATTCACCAATATGACTTGAAGCCCTAACTGTAAGCAATGGACAGTCTGCAATTTTATGAGAGTCTTGAAGGATACATCGGCCAGCAAGATAGAATATAGTGTTAATGCTACAGATAGGGGATTTTGACCTTATTTTAAGTCGATTTGTCTCTGCATAAGGTGTGGAACCAGAAAATCACAAAACGCTGCCTAGGAGACAGCAGTATTAACCTCACCCTTGTACACAATACCCTGCAGTTATGACAGTAGGCAAAGGAGGTTCCTGGCAGCAAACTTAGGAGGCACTTATACCTGCAATATGTTGAGATTTGGCTACCTTGGAAAGTGGTCCCCTTGTGGTTTTGGGCCTCTAACCACAAGAGGGAGATGTTTCTACCATTGTACATTGTACTTTACGTCTAATTTCACTTTGACTTAGGAGATTTAAGTCAAAAGTGAAATTTTGTCATTTTAGCCTAAAGTGACTAATTATTCACTAAGTGGGTGAATGAGGGGACATAAAGTGAACTTAGGGAACTTAACCCAAAGTGGGTTTTGAGTTGAGATTCTTTTGGAGAGATCTCAACCATTGATTAGGGATGGCATGGGGTGATCCTAGCCATCCATACTTCAGGTTTCCTTATGGAGGTTCAAGAGGGGCGCAAGGGTCAAAGGGAGGCTCATTCCTTGTTATGTTCACCAAGAGAGTTGGGAGAGGAGCACGGGGATGAGGATGGAGGTATTAGATGAGGGAAGCTTGGGCGCTTCCTTCCATGGAGGGATCATGGAGGCTTAGACCCTCATTTATTTGTGATGATTGTTCTTGCTTGGAGGAGGGTGCACTTGAGGAGGAGGGCGCTTGCTTAGCAGGCACTAGCTACACTTGGAGGATTGCAGATTTGTAAGATTCAGCATGGAGGTAGCACACAACTGCTTGTGTGTGTGCAAGGGTTTATTCATCTGAGGTCAGAGG
>JASDQU011400740.1:0-12080 GCA_032191745.1 Picea mariana
ATCTTCTTGCGAATGCGAGTAGCCGTCACATCTCTTCTCAGAGATAAGCTGCCACCATTCTAGCGAGTCTTTCGCTCTGTATTTTTACAGTCTCTGTACATTTCTCTAATTAATAGAAATCGTGTATTACTGTATATCTGTGTTTATGGTTGCATCTCTGATACATTTATGTTATATTACTGAATATCTGCAATATCTCTGGGCATTTTTTTATTATATCTCCGCTCTCATTTCGGGCCGAAAATAATCCGGATCAGAAGGGATGTGATCGAGAAGCTCCATAGGCATACTTTACTTAACAATAGACTTGACATCATGTTTGAAGTGCTCTCGAGCTCGCAAAGCTAGCAGTGTTTCCCGACTTGCGTTCAACCATATGTATCACTCCTCACGACAACACTCACGATAGCACATGTTTTAACAATTCTTTTAATGATTAATCCTTTAAGCTCTCTGCACTTCTTTTGCAAAAAAACAATGAATTTTTGTATTCCTGTTCAGATTTCTTGTTTCATGTTATGTCCATATTTTATGCCCCATGTTTTGTTCAAAATTCTCGTTGCAAGTTCAGACAACTCTGTCTTAATACTATTATGCCACCTATTCTGGTTTTCAAATGTTTGGTGGAACACGTGGTTTTTTTTTTCTTTTTTGCCAACCAGAATAGAAGGGTATCATTTGTTTCAGTTTACACTAGTTTGGAAGAACAGGTGGCAGCCCCTCGGACATGATTTGATATGTACAAACATAACTGTTTTTTGAGGAAATAAAACTCTTTTTCTATTAAAAAAAAAAAAACAATTCAAAATTTTCATTTTAGCAATCAAAAATTACAATTTCAAGGAATAGAAGGTATAATTACAAAAATTTCAACAAATAATAACTACAATTTTATAAATAAATGTCTTAGCAAACCCTATATTTAATTATTTGGGTAATTACAAAGATTTTTAAACCCTAGATTTAATTATTTGAGTAATTACAAAGAATCTCAACAAAATAATAATGAGAATAATTCTATCATTATGAATCTCAACCCCAAAATATTATGATGTTTCACCACCCACCTCTAACACCTACATATTACAATTATCTACTCTATGTTATGTTTAAAATCAAACATTACTTAATTAGTATTATTTGATATTAATATTATTTGTATAAAGCCATAAACTTAAATGTAATTCTTTATTTTTTATTTACAAAAAATGTATATCATAGTTTTGGATATACCAAAATTACAACTCATTCTCATGTTTATCCACAAACACTACCTCATAAATATGGTTGACTTTTGATATTATTTGATATTAATTCTTTTATATTATTTAAAATGATTTTTTTTTACATTTAAAAAAAATATGATAACTATGATGGTGTTTAATATTCAATAAGATTAAATTTGGTCTATTATTATTTTTAAAAGGTAAGGAGCTATTTGATTTGCTTTGTAATTTTATTTTTATGGTCAAAAAAATTTAAGAGAAGATTTCCTAAATCACCATACTTTTAATGAGTTAAAATCATTAAAAAGTTTGGACTTTTTTAATCTTAAAAATAAAACAAATTATTTCAATTTACCACAATTTAGGAATTTTTCAATGCCCTATTTCACTATAAAGCTTGTGAGAGTTTATTCTTATTTTAACAATATTAATTTTCTTCTTAAAATTAACAATTTCCATTTTAAAAATTATCAATTTTCCATATCAATTACTAATTTTTATGTTAATTTTAACAATTGTTAACAATATTAATTCTCTTCAACAATTCAAAATTTATATTTTAACAATAAAAAAAATTAAAAATAAAAAAATTAAAAATTATAATGGCAAAAACTTCAACAAATAATAACTAAAATTCCATTTATGTTAAAAAAATATGATTTCAATGAACATAAATCACTTTCTCAACAAACAAAAATCAACAAATAATAATCACAATTTCATTTATATTAAAAAAAATATGATTTCAATGAACATAAATCACTTTCTCAATAAACAAAAATGGCACTTTTAATTTCACTTTCTCAACAAACAGAAATCAACAAATAATAATTACAATTTCATTTATATTAAAAAAATATGATTTCAATGAACATAAATCACTTTCTCAATAAACAAAATGGCACTTTTAAAATTAAAAGTATAATTTCAACCATCCAAAATATATATATATACTTTCAATATAAATAATTTAAAATAACAAATATTATTTTTTATTAAAAAAAATAACTCATTTAAAAATATTTTGTACCTTGGTAATTACACGAGCCACAAACCCTAGATTCAATTATATTCAATTATTTTGGTTATTACAAAGAACCTAGACACTAGTAATGATTGAGATTCTATTGACTATAATATTTCACCACCCAATTCTAGCACCTAAATATTACAATCATCTACGGCCTTGTTCATAACAACTATTATTTAATATTGATGTGTAATTACACGAGCCATAAATACTAGATTCAATTATTTTGATTATTACAAAGAACCTAAAAACACTAGTGATGATTGGGATTCTATTGAGTATAATGTTTCACCACCCAATCGTAACACCTAAATATTACAATCATCTACGGCCTTGTTCATAACAACTATTATTTAATATTTATTGGTATCGATCCGAGTCAACACCAAATAGTTACATCACCTTTCAGTTAACTTACCTTATCAATATGTTAAATTCTAATTTTTTTTTTTTTTTTCTTTCTTTAATCATATTTTTTTTTTCTTTNAATTCTATTTTACATGTTTTTTTTAAACCTTTTAATTTTAATTGTTCTTAATTATTAAGTGGAGTATCCACTAAAAAAAAGTTGAATGTTTCAAAACTCCTCATACTTTATTTCCAGAAATCTCATACAATAACTCAATGTGAGACATACATTACTTAATTAATATTATTTGTTGTTTAATATGATTTGATTTTTCATTCAACTAAAATCTTCATTATTCAACATAGATATGAAAGATGTTTTGATTTTTGTTTATATCTAAATCTTCATTATTCAAAGTGGATGTGGAAAGTTGTTTTGATTTTTCTTTTAATTTAAATTTTCATTATTCAAAGTTGTTTTGATTTTTCTTTTAATCGGAATCTTCATTATTTAAGTGAATGTGAAAAATTGTTTTTATTTTTTTTTTATCTAAATCTACATTATTCAACATGGATGTGGAAAGTTGTTTTGTTTTTTTCTTTTATCAAAATCCATATTATTCAACATAAATGTGGAAGGTTGTTTTGATTTTTATATTGATCAAAATATTCATTGTTCAACATGAATATGGAAGGCTTTTTTATTTTTCTTGATCTGAATCTTCATTATTCAACATGGATGTAGAAAGTTGTTTTTATTGTCCTCTTGATGTAAATTTTCATTATTCAACATGAATGTGGATGTGAAAAGTTGTTTTGGGATGTGAAATGGATGTGGATGTGAAAAGTTGTTTTGGGAAGTGGAATGTTGTTTTTATTTTTATCTTGATTTAAATTTTCATGATTCAACATGGATATGGAAAGTTGTTTTAATTTTTCTTTTTATCTAAATATTTATTATTTAAAATGAATGTGAAAAATTATTTTGATTTGTTTTATCTAATATTTATTAATTTGGATATTTTCATTTATTTTAAGTTATATCAAAAGTTATTTTAGTTTTTCTTTTTATCTAAATATTCATTACTTAAAATGAATGTGAAAATTCATTTTGATTTTTCTTTTGATCTAAATCTTCATTTATTAATTTGTGTATTTTCATTTATTTCAAGTTATATGAAATTTCCATCATTTCTAATGGTTTAGTTATGAATGATGTGTTATATTGTTTTGAATGTGTATAATAGGAATTATTGTGTGAAAGATAACTCTTAACATATTGGATTTTTTTTTATATATTTTCATGTCTAGAATACAACATGGGAAAGTAGACAAGATTATCTTATAAACCCATTTAAGAATACATCATATCACTCACAAGGAATTGAATCTTGATGGGAAGGGTAACAATAATTCCTTCCAACCATCCAATGTATATATAATGGACTAATTATATTTTTTCATTATTTCATATTAAAATATTAAAATAAATATTGTATACTTAATAATTTCTCATTTCAATAAAATTACTTACATTGTATTTTTTGGGAGGTATATCTATTTATTATTATTATATAATATTTTCTATTTAATGTAAAAAATGAGATAAACATTTGTGTTAGATAATGCCAAATTTATTGGTTTTCTAAAATTGTTTTGGTTACATCTATTTATTATTATAATATGTTCTATTTAATGTAAATTTTTAATTGTAAAAAATGAGATAACATTTATTTATGTTAAGACATTTGTGTTAGATAATGCAAAATTTATTGGTTCTCTCTAAAAGATTTGACTTTTAGATATTAATAAAAAAAAATTGGTAAAAATTAAGTGTTGTAGTGTATATGATTTTAATTTATTTCATTATTTTATAATATATTTTATTTAATATAAATTGTGGAATCTCTGATAGTAACATCTTTTAATGATAAAATATTTATGTTAGATAGTACAAATTTTATTGGTTTTATCTATTATCCTTAATTTTTATTTATTAAAATATTTTATTAAAACAAAGTTAAATAAATATTGGGATGGACATAATTTTAAAATATTTTGTTATTTTATAATATGTTATATTTAACAATATGTTTACTTATGAAAAATAAGATATTATATCATTTGTTTAAGTATGAAAGATGAGATCCCCCGGATGGGGTGCCACAAAGACCTCTCGAGACATATGGCGAGGAGCCATGCCTAGCCTTAAATGAGGTTGGTTGATTCCCATCCCCTCAACATTTAGGATGGGAGAGGACTCCAGCTACCTCCCTCCTGGAACAAGACTTGCCCCTCACGTGAGTAGTCTAGACATGATGCTCATCCACGTAGAAGAATTAATGGCGCCGAACGTCCCATCGGCCCTCTTGCTCTTAGCGCGCTCGCACCATGTTTTTCTCCACCTCGTTTTTTCTTTGCACAACTCGAAGCCTCGGAGCAGACATCTTCCTGCCTTCAGCAGCCCTCTCGCCTGCATCCCTAGCTTGATGCCTCACAAGCGAGGAAAGCCTCGTCAAGGAGCAGCCTGGCACTCCTATGCCCCTTGGCAAAAACACATGAAAAAAATGGAACGGGCTCTTTCCATTGCCTGGAACCAGCTTCAATGTAGAAGAATTGGATGTAATGCGGCCCCGGTTGCATCAGTAATCATGGAGCCTCTGGTTGCAGCAATCATTGTGGAGCCTCCAGTTGCAGCATCCATCGAGGATCACCCCATTACATACGTCATAGAGTAAATCCCGAAGGATCCTATTCAAGAGACTTTAGAACTGCTTCTTTTCACGGTGTCGAACAATTGGGATCCACCCAGTGATTTCAGAGTGGAAGCCTCCCTGTCTGGCCCTGAGGATTATCATGGTGGTAGAACGGTGGTGACAGGGGATGAAGTCTTCACCTGCTATGTGGAAGAGGATACCCTAGCGGACTTGGACCCTCAAGATGTAGAACTGAAGCGGACTGGGAAGGAAAAATCAAGCGAGCCAGTGGACGCAGAGCCAAGCGAGCATAGTTGAAAGGCCAAGGAGGATGGCACAATCTTCATGCCACCTCCCATATCTTGCATGCAAACTCAATGGACTGACCTGCCACCTCTACTCCATCGAGACCTGCTGAATCTGGTTTTTGACTTGAGGAGCCACATGGCGAACCACGCCTACCGTGGCATTCTCATGTACCAGCATGTAGACATGCTCTTTGATGCCTATTCCAATGCACCACCGAGACAAAGATGCATTACCTGCCTACAACACTTTGTCATTCTAGCCAAAGCACATGCATTGGATGTAGACACTACCTCAGACGCCACCGGGTATTAGCCATGGTCTTGTTCAAAGCTTACAGTCCCTCTTTCATAGTTTTTTGTATGATTTTAGTTACATCCTGTCAGACATTATGTACAGTTAAAACAATGTCACACCATCAATCCTAGTTTCCTTCGGGCAATATCGATTGCAAATTGGTTTTTCTTGAACAAGGGTTCACTCCGTTTTGGTTTCCGATTCATCGACGGAACAGAGGATAACTAAAAGAGAATTGTACTTTTTGATACTTAATATAGAAGGAACTACCCACTTTTTTACTTAAAAATAAAAGTATGAAATATGAGATCATAATATCTCTTAATTCTAATGCATCTTTATACTATCTACTTATCTACTGAGATCCTAACATCTCTTAATACTAAAAAATTGCTTAATATTAATTGTGAAATTTGTGATCTTAACATTTCTTAATACTAAAAAAATCTTAATATTAAGACATTTATGTTATATAGTGTCAAAAAAATCTATGGATTTCCTGTACTTTTTAATTGTGAAAGTTGAGATCATAACATCTCTTAAGAAATTTCCTGTAATTTCAACTCTATTATCATAAAATTTCTTAACACTAAGACACTTGTGTTTGATAATTTCAACTCTATTATCATAACATTTCTTAACACTAAGACATTTGTGTTTGATAGTGTCAACTCTATTATCATAACATCTCTTAACACTAAGACATTTGTGTTAGATAGTGTCAACTCTATTATCATAACATCTCTTAACACTAAGACATTTACATTTATATAAAATAGTGTCAACTCTATGGATTTATTATCATAACATCTCTTAACACTAAGACATTTACATTTATGTAAAATAATGTCAACTCTATGAATTTTCTTAAATTTTAAGTACATCTCTTAACAATAAGACATTTACATTTGTGTAAGATAGTGTCAACTCTAGGGATTTTCTATACGATCACTTAAACTTTAAGTTATTGATAATTTTTTCATCGCACATTTTTCCTAGCACATGATAATAACATCTCTTAACACTAAGACATTTACACACATTTTATCTAGCACATGTGTCAACTCTATGGATTTTCTATACGATCACTTAAACTTTAAGTTATTGTTAAAAAATTTCTAGCACATGATTTTACTTTATTTTGGATACTTAATTATTTCCTAATCACGAAATAATGCATTAAGAAATGAAGTAACGCATTCCTTTTGTACTTACATGATTTGTTTCGAAGAAATAATGTAATGCATTCGAATGGTTCTCTGCTTCAATTGGCGCTGTGCCTCTTTTGGAAACTGTTGAATGAATTTACTAACAGTCTCGGGAGTCAATAGTCCATGTAGTCAACCATTCTTGTTCCAAAGATTTAATGAAAAGGATTTTATCGATTAAAAAATAATAATTACGAGGAAATATTCGAACAAATGTGATATGATTCTGAATATAAAATACAGAAGACCTCAATAGTCTCACATGGCATGGAAATTAGCAGGGTTCTTCAAAAGAAGTAGGTTCAATGTGGTAAGAAAAAAACTACAGAAATCAAAAGCATGTTAGGTAGCTTTATCAAAAAAAAATATTATTTGAATCATTTCTTGCCCATTATGAAATAATGACCTTTAGTTATAGTACCAGATCTCTCATATGTACGACCTGAATGCAACAACCGATTTTGAAAAATCCGGAAGGACAGCCTACTACATGTTTCTAATATTTAGTTTACATGTTAAAACTCTAATCATAAGTTAGTTAGTTTACATAATTATTATAGAGTTATAGGATAATTATAGTCCTTTTTGTATTATATATGTAGGTTTATGTACATGATTATGATTATTTGCCCATTGATGAATATAAAGTATGCTTTTTTTACCAATATTTATTTATTTCTGTTTATCATAGTTTCTTCATGGTTTCTTGATTGCTTGAGTTATTTTCATTATGTTTCTGCTATATTCTTTATTATATGTAACCTAAAAGTTGCAAAGTATGCGTTGCTCTGGGGTTTCTACTCACAAAGGATTTAGGGAAAATCAGTTTTGTTTTCCACCTATAGCGAAAATCAGTTTTGTTTTCCACCTCTTCCTGTAAGCCCTTCGTGGTTATAGCGGAAGAAGAGGAGTCACGGCCTTCGTAAAAGAAACAAGAGAACCGCTGCCTATTCCTATTCCTCCATGCGCCTCCCTGCAGGACTCCGTTATAGAGCTTCCATGAGTTCGACTTTCTGGCTCGAATTTGGGTTAATTAAAGACATTTGTATTGTTCATATTTTGATTTTCGTTGTTTACATCACCGCATTGAAATATCTTACTTATTTTGAATTCATTGAAGTTGGTGTATCATCATTGGTATTCTGATGGATACATTTTGAAGAGGGATCAATTTTGAAGTGGAGCGTAGAGAAAAGGATAACCGGCTGACAAAAATTTCATTTTTTAAATTGCTTGGAATTTAATATGTGGAGAAAGAAGATTTTGCATAAAGCATGGTCCAAGAATATATGTAATTGAGATAAAAGAGATTATCAAATCTTTTATAAAGAGTTTCTTTTAGTAGAGGAGTTATGAGACATATTGTTAAGAGTATTTGTTAGTATGATTTTTTGTAATGGAGTTATAAGGTTTTGTATGGAGGAGTTTTCTCCATTATTATAGTTAAATGTACTTGAAGTTATAAGGGTGTTAAAGAGTGTTTGTAAATGTGTTATAAGGATTTTTTGGAAGTTATCAGGCATCCTTCACCTACCCGAAATTGAATAAGGGGGTCTTAGGATCTTTGTGTGCGTCTAAGTCATTGGTTATCTTGTAGTTTCTCTTGGACTGCACAACCGGATACATAACATCTATCTTCCATATTCTGCATAATGACAAGAATTGAAGAAATATTTACAATATTGCGCACATTAATTATCTCAACTACGGAATCTACAATTGCAATAAACAAGTGCACTCTCAATACATTGATTACTTGTTTACAAGTAACGCACAAGAATATTGATATGTTCAAACTTCAAAACAAACTGTTGTATGAATTAAATCTCCTTCAACACCAACAATGTGATTTCAACAAACAAAATGACATCAAGGATGAAAATAATGAAGACTCTCAGTTGACTAGTGATGACACTCATAAACATGAAGATAAGTTGGATGAAGTCCCTATGTCAGAAAAAGTTGCAGATGAATGTGGAAAAGAAATTAGAATTGTTTGACCATGGGAAGAATTACGCTTTAAATGAAATTGATATAGACTAGGATATGAAAATGATGCTAACAACCTTTTTCATATTCGTAAATATCGCGAACCTGTTTTCTTTGTGAGTGGAATTTTTTTGAATGATGATAAGAAGACATAACTTGAGGATATTGGTAAGGAAAAGGTACAGGATATTGTTGATGATGATGTTGCTACAGATATTCTAGATCATGATAATCAGTCGGATAAAGAACCCATGCAGTGCAAACACTGTCACCGGTTTGGTCATGATAAGTCAAACTATTTTGATCTTCACCCATGCAAATTTTGTGCGAAGAAAAATCACCTCTCAGTAAGGTGTCAGAAGATCAAGCGAAAACATATTCATTTTGAATGGTTAGGAACTTGGCGTTGGCGTTTGGAAGCCAATTTATTGGAGCAATCTTATCGTCAGATTTCTAAACAAGTGCAGTCGTAATTGATTGGAGATATTTCTACAGTTGATGGACATGAATGTTTTTCAATATTTGATGATGTAGGGTATGATCAGGGCCCAATTGATGTAGTCTTCTGAGTTGAAGATCGAGTTTTTAGACTCCGCTGGAAGACAGTTTGATTAACCTTTTCCACTGTACATTGTGAAAGCGTACACATTGTTCCAGTAGCTTATACAGGTACTGGATCTCTTCTTGGACATACTTTTGAATGATGGTTAAGGGAATTTGAACCACTTGTCCCAGGGGGAAATCTAAAGTTTTAAGTCAGGTTCCAAGTTTGATTTAGAGCCTGTGAACAGATGATCAAGTATACAACCTAGTTCCTAGTATGCAGTCTTGTTCATGAACATATTGTTCTTGATAGTTTGTGGTCAGCTTAAAACCACCAATTGAGAAGAAGACATGAAGTTCTGCTTGTTACATTTTCAATTTTTTGAGCCTTGAGATCTTGTTAGTTTATGGTCAACTTAAAACCAGGCCATTTGGTAGAAGACATGAGCTTCTGCTAGACATTTGGTTTGTGGTCATCCCAAAACCACCAGATTGGTTTGTGGTCATCCTCAAAACACAAATTGAGTTTGTTNGAACTTATGATTAAGGGGGGATGTTAAAACTCTAATTATAAGTTAGTTAGTTTACCTAACCATTATACAATTACATGACAGCTATGGTATTTTTTGTATTATATATGTACATCTATGTACATGATTATTTTCTATTGATGAATATAAAGTATGCCTTTTATGCCAGTATTTATTTATCTCTGTTCATCATGGTTTCTTGATTGCTTGAGTTATTTCCATTATGTTTTTGTTGTTTTCTTCATTATGAATCTAACAGATCAAAACTATCAGAGTCTCACTTTAGGATTTTCTTAAATTTTCCTAGGCGCCTAACTGCATACTCCACGATAAAGTATGGAGTAAATCGTTGTTACGTTGAACAATAAAATAACATATATGTATAATACAAAATTGTTTCAAATTTGGATACCAAAGATATTAATAGATATTCAAATTTTCATAGATCTAGCTTAAAAATAGATAGAGAGTTTAATCAACTTCTATGGCATGCGGAGAACTAAAAGAAATCTTAGTGATAAAAAAAGACTCCCCAAAAATACACCGAGTATCCAAGTTTTGGCCAATACAAGTCTCTGAGCTGGGTAATTCATGTGGTTCTAGTTTTCATTCACATTGTAACATGATTTGAATTTATACTTTCTTTGAATATTATTCACAATTGCATGTCTTCTAGATGAAAAAATGATTATTTCAAATGTTGTTTTCTTGATGTATATTATGTATCTAAAATATCTTGCACGCCTCTACATGGATATGATATCGATAAAGATAGAGATACTAGAAACTCAAAAGTTTATGGCTTTTCAATGTACCCGATGTGTTTCTTCTGTTAATATGATAGGTTATTAAAATTAGAATGTTCTCTAGTTTCTCCTCCAAGTTTATAAGCTTCAACCATCCGCATGAGAATCTATCAACTTTGATATATTTGCAATACTAACTACATGCTCCCTAATGTTTTAGAATCCAATTGTAATAGACATTACATGTGCTGCATTAAATGTCCTAAAACTGAGTGACACCAATTTGATTATTTGTCGTTCTACGGTCTGTTAAAGATTACAAGGTGTCATACTACAATGGTGAATGATTAAATCTTAGTATTTCTTCAAGTATAAGTTGTTGGAAACTGTGACAACGAATTCTTCCAGGATTAGGATTTCAGATCCTATAATCTAGCGTTGGTTGTAACCAATAAGACCAAGTTAGAATATGGATGAGATTGCATTTAATAATCAGTTTTCTTGTGTAAATATATATAAAATCATGTAAGCTCATAGAGACAGAAGAATGTGAGTGAGTTGTTGTAATCTCCATGATCTGAATAATAATACAATCGATGCCTTCGCTTGGTGGACGTAGCCCAATGTTTGAGTGAACCACGTAAATCTCTGTGTCCTTTAATTCTGCATAAGTATACCTGGCTTATGATATTTGTGTTTCTGCATTTACGAATATAATAAGTGGTATGAGAGAAGGTTAGAGGAAAGGGTTTCATAGGAAACAAATTCTAAGAGGAGCCGCAGGAGTGAAACCTGTATATGGTACGTCGATTTCCACATCATCGTAGGGGCCTCCTCTTGGAAGATGCAACGACCCATTAGCAAAAATTCCTGAGATCGTCGCACCCTGGCTGTATCGAGAGGGGCGACGACCACCTGACATCATCGCAGCCTAGAGGTGCGACGACTCCTTTTTTAAAATAAAGGTCAGGATCTCGTGTTTTTTTTGAAAGAATTTAAGGTATGGTCTTTTAAAAAGGTTTAAGGTATGAAGATTTTTTCTTTTAAACAAATTGGTGGAGGATGCTATAAAAAGGTGAATCTAGTATGCATATTGTATTAAGTATTGTATGCATATTATATTGTATGTAAAAGGTGGATTTTTAATTTTTTTTTTAATAA
>JASDQU011400740.1:32205-46443 GCA_032191745.1 Picea mariana
ATTCTAGCAGTGCCAATGCACCATTGGATAAGGTATCGCGTTTCTTTTTTGGCATGGCTACTCGAGATTTTGATTTTTTGGAAACACCAACCAATGTTGTTTGCTGAGCTAAAGTATATCACGCATTTATACTTTTCAATAGTGTTTTAAACTGAGTAAAAAACTTGTATTGCAAACTAGCAGTACCAATTCACCATTGGGTAGGGTATCTTGTTTCTCTTTCGGCATGGCTAAAGTATATGACATTTGATCTCCTAGTATATTCATACTTTTAATAGTGTTTTAAGATGAGTAAAAAACTTGTATTGCAAGCTAGTAGTGCCAATGCACTATTGGTTAGTGTATGATGTTTCATTTTTTTGGCATTGTTATTGATTTTTTAGAAACACTAACCGATGTTGTTTGTTTCGTTCAAGTATACCACATTTCATCTGAATTTCATTGCTTGGGAAATATTTGGAGCATGATACCGTTAGAAGAATGTTATTGATGAGTAAATTGACATTTTATTTTAACCATATGGTTTTGGTAATATGTGGTTCTGGTAACTAAAACCTAATTAAGTTAATATAAGCTATGCATATATTTATTTATTTTTCCATCTCCTTAATCACATAGAGTAATCACAACGTTTAAAAGGGTCCTTTTTCGTTATCACAAATGCTAATAATTTTGTTGGTCACACATTTATATACTTGGCTCACTTTTCCTAATTTAGCAAATCTCAAAAGATGTTTTCCTAGTTGTATTGTCAATACGTTTTTACTAATGAAATCATGTCTCCTTAGTTCCATCTTAATGATATTTCCTTGTTGTCTTGATAGTCTTTTCTTCTAGTGATCTTTTTAAGAAATTTGGTAACTTTTTGGTAATGTGGTTGTTGCTTGCATTTAACTTCTACTTTTGATTGAAATGAAAAATATTGACATTCCTTCCAGAGTTTGAGAAGGTTATAAATTCTTAAATAAAATTATAAAACAAATTTGTGATTAGAAAAAAAAGTTTGTTTTTTTCCTTTTTTTTTAACATGATATATAAATATCATTTTAGATTGATTTTGGTTTCAAAATAAAGGAAACCATGCAACTACAATAAATGTTATGGTTTTTATAGATGTTCAAATCTAAGGAATGGAACGTGGTTTTTTCTGTAGAACATGAAAAGAAGAATCCTATCACAAAAAATGAGAGCAAAATGACAATCACTTTATTTAGAATAGGAGGCACCCTTCAATAGACCTACATGTTGTTACATGATGCCTTGAATGGGTCAAGCCACAACTAGTTAGCAAGATTTGATCAGCTACTTCCTTGGGACTTGTACCCAACTGTTCTTCTCCTTCAATAAGTTGAGAGAGTGTGCCTTCCAAGAATCTAGTTGGCTGAGGGAGTATGTCTTCCTTGGGATTCACATGGATGTATGTTGGGTTGCCCAATTCCTCCTTGTTTAAGCCCGAAAGTCTCCCCACTTCCATCAACAAATGAGGAAAATGCTTGTGCATGGAAACTTCCAAAAGCCATTTATCCTGAGATAGAGTTTCACTTGTGTGCCAAAAAAGGTAAGAGGTATGTTGTTGATTACGGGTAGTGGTATGGCGAGTGTCAAGTAAGGTGTCTTGTAGCAAGGGAGTCTGAATATCAAGGATTAACTAAACAGGATGAGAGACAATGGAAGTATCCTCCAACAAAGGGGGTTCATAGTGTTTCATATTGTTCGCATTCACCACATCGTGAATTCCTAGTTGGGGTGGAAATTTAAGGTGATAAGCATTGTCCCCAATATGTTGGAGAACAATATAAGGGCTATAGTGGAGAGGCTTCAATTGGTGATGATGTTGGGATTTAAAATGTTAGTGTTCCATGTGAACCCATAATTTAACACCGGGAGTAAAAACCATAGGGTAATGGTGAGCATCATGGTGGGATTTATAGCATTGATGGGATACCTTTAGTGATTCAGAGACTTGGGCATGTTTGCATGCTAGATTCTGCAAAAATAGGAGGGAGGAGGTTTGCTCTTTCTCTTGGTGTGGAGTGTCAGAAGGATGCAACATGAGAGGTAGTTCATAAGGGGCTAAAGGTTGATATCCAAAGTAGGCCTCAAGAGGAGAGATCCCAATAGAAATATGTACAACATGATTATAACTATGTTGAATGACATGGAGGCTTGTATCTGACTATTTCGTTTTAGCAAATTGAATGTGAAGAGCATAGACAAGGCTATGGTTAAATACCTCGGTTTGGCCATCTATTTGGGGATAGAAGGCAGTAGAATATTTGAGTTGACAACCCAGTAAATCCATAATGCTTTCCAGAAGGTGTTGAGAAAGCGAGCATCATGATTAGAAATGATGCTAATAGGAAGGCCAAAGTGTGGCCAAACATGGTGCAAGAACGAGTATGCGGTTTGGGCAGCTGTTGTGGTCTTAGTGCAAGGGATAAAAGGATTCATCTTAAATAAATGACAAACAATAACCCAGATAGCATCTTGTTTTCTTAAGGTCATCGGTAAACCACAAAGGAAATACATGGAAAGAGAGTCCCAAGAACGGGAAGGAAGAAGAAGGGGTTGATACAAACCAAATTTATTATTGGCGGTTTTATGCTCACTACACAATGCACGGATACGAATGAAATTATCCACTTGACGAGTCATAGAAGGCCAAAAGAAATGTTGTTGCAAGTGATGAACTATTTTCAAAGACCCAAAATAGCCACCATAGGAGGAAGCATGAGCCTCCTTAATCAAAGTAAGAGGATCTTCAAAAGATGGGACATACAATTGGTTTATTTTATATAGCCACCCATTTCTAATTGTATAATCTAGAAATGGAATTTGATTGAACTCGGTGGGATGATGCACAACAACGCATATCTCTGCAAAGAAGGGATCAGAAGCATAAAGAGGTTTCCAAGCTTCACAGGTAGCACGACACATATCCAAGAGTTGAAGTGTCTGCGTAGTAGGATGGATCAGGAGATAGACCATTCGATTGAACATTCCCTTCTTGTATTTAATCATCAAATGAAATTGATGAATGTAAGCAGCCCACTTTAAATGACAGTGCTCTTGTATATTAATATGAGAATCGATGAAAATCAACAGATGAATATCTTTGTGGAGGATTTTTTCTTTCCCTAGGATGTAATGGTGCCACTTTTTCAATGCTTGGACGATAATGTGGAACTCTTTGTCATAAGTGTTATAATTTCATTTGACATCAAACAATGTCTCTGAGAAATAGGGTGTCCTCCATGTTTAAGAACCACACCAATAGCATATTGAGAGGCATTCATCTCAATCTCAAAGGGATACTAAAGATTAGGTAAACAAAGTACAAGATAAAAACAAAGGGCATTTTTGAGAGCCTGAAATTGTTGTTGTGCCAAGGGAGACCATAAAAACTAATTCTAGTTAGAAATTTGATGAAGAGGGCATGCTAACTGAGAGAAGTGAGCAATGAAACACCAATAAATATTAATTCCACCCATAATTCTCTTGAGTTCCAGGGCTAAGTGAGGTGCTAACCACTATGCAAGATCTTGGACTTGAGTGGGATCTAGCCTAACACTCTCAACAAAGACAACAAAACCCAAATATTGAACTAAATATTTCCCAAAATAATATTTACAATATTTCACCTACAGTTTGTGAGTTCCCAGTAAGTATAACACAATGTGCACATGGAGCAAATGATCCTCCCAGGTCTTTCTAAAGAAAAAGATATCATCCAAATATATCACCACATTTTTTCTCAAATGTTCTTTGAAAATGTCATTGATTAACCTCATGAAAGTGGCAAGGGCATTAGTAAGACCGAATAGCATCGCCATCCATTCATAAATCCAAAATTTGGTTTTCAAAGATGTCTTCCATATGTCTTTTTAATTCATGCGAACATGATGATACCTTGTTGTAAGATCCATTTTGGTAAAGAAGGATGCAACCTTCAAATGATCTAGTAAATCATCATTATGCGATAGAGGGCAACGATTCTTGACTGTGGCCTTATTAAGAGCTCGATATTCCATGACTAGACACCATTCCTCGAACTCCTTCCTGGGAATGATGAAGGAAGGATAGACACAAGGTGAAGAACTTGACTAGATGTGGCTAATATTAATAAGTTATTGGAGCTGGCATTCCAATTCCTCAACCTCATGAGGAGCTAGGTGATAAGAAGGGGCATTGGGAAAAGTGGCTCCAAGAATAGGATCAATGGAATGTTCAATAGAACAAACGAGGGGTATTCCTATGGGTGTAGCAAAGAAATCTTCAAAGGATGTGAGTAAGGTAGGAAAATCTGATGGAAGGGTGTGAGAAGAGCTATTTATTTTAATAGGGAATACCAAAAAGAGAGAATTGGATTTGTTAAGACTCATTTGATGAACAATAGGTTAGCCAAAAAGTAAGGCATCAGATTTTAGAGAGGATAAGGTGAGGAAATAGGTACATCCATCTTTCTGAAGATGATACTAATTATCTCAATCATGGTGTACAATGTGACGAAGTTTCTGATAGGGAATACCCAGAATCACATATGTGCAATCCAAAGGAGATAGATCGCAAAGAATAGTATCTTAGAAAGGGATGATGGAAAAATTAAGGGCACAAACTTGGGTCACCATCACACGGGGACTACCCTTTTGAACCCAACCCAATTAGTAAAGTGTCAGATGAGGGGTAGTAGCAAGTTCCAACCGCTGCACCAAATCTTGAGAAACCAAATTATTTTGGCTACCATTGTCAAGGATGAGTGTGGTCAGGGATTGTTTTATTTGGAAATTGTGAGTGAATAAAGGAGCTAGTGAATAAGTTTGGGGATCACTCGTCATTAGCAAGAGACATGGGTTTGATTATGTACAATTCTCCAAGGTGATAATCTCAAGAGGGGTATTGTGCTCGAGGAGGACTTAGGAGCATCGACGAATATAATATTGATAGATTATCATTACGAAGAACATGACATTCAACTGACGAGTGAAAATGATATTTATGATAAGAACACCATTTGATAGGCTTGGGTGAGGTAGGAGAAGGAGATGATGAAGTAATAGATTTGGATAGAGGATATCAGAAAATAGGAGTGAGATTTAATCCCACATCCAAGGCCCGAAGAAAGGTCTTATCTTAAGAAGAAATTTTAAATAAATCTATCTTTTTGTGTATAATTAATAAAAGACCAAAATTAAATTTAATAATGAGTACCTCTTCTCGATGTTGAATCTATAGTTGAATGCAAAGCTTAGTAAACACCTCAATGTGTTTTTTTACTAACTGTCTTGAGAGACGGCGTAGTTGTAGCCAGTGAGCTAAGATATTCTGATGGTACCCTAGGGGATAAAAGTGATTCTGCAATGCTTTAAGAAAGGTATCCAAAGAACCAATAGGTGGAGTGGTTCCCACAACAGAATCTCCCAAGTCTACTACCAGAGGGGAGGTATTTGTTTGGGTGTCCCACCAAGCTTAACCAACCCCTTCTAATTGCAAACTCACAATCTATAGATTATCTTCTTCTATCATTCATGGGTAGGTATTGAAATAAGTGGATATACTACATACCAAGGAATCAACGGCCTCACAATTTATATGCCCTAAAAACTTAGGCAACTAGAAATGAGTATCCAACTGTATTTGTGCTCAGGAGCTTCACTAGAGCCGCATGAGTTCATTCAAAGAAAAAGCTAGGTCTTGAATGGGATAAGATTTCCAAGAGGTATAATCCTTGTGGGAGGAGGCTCTACAAGGAGGAATTATCTTCATATACTGAAGAAATTGATATATGGTTCTGGATCTAGATCTCAATCAGGATTTATATCAGGAGATAGATTTGGATCCAACCCTAGTGCACTATCCTCTAGATCTGGATCTAGATCTAGATCAAGAGATAGATCTGGATGGGAAAACCATGGATCCAAAACCTTGGATGCGTATCCAACCCTGAATCACATCGTTCGGAACCCAAAAGGGAGGGCACACTAGAAAACCCTAGCTAATCTCACGCTATGAAGGCATGTTGGAAGAGAGGGGAGGGTTTGGAAAACCCTAGAATACCCTTGCACAATATGGAGAAGTGGGGAGGAGTGGAAGATCCCCATAACTAAAGAACAAACTAGTGGAGGGAGAGAGAAACCCTATCACACTGCATTGGAAGAGATCAAGGGAAATTTGAACCCCAAGTGCACCTCTGAAGCCGGAAATCACCACAAAGGACTGGGTAGTGGAGGTGTGGAACAAACCCTAGAATTCTTCTCGAGAGATGGAGGATGGAGTTGTTGGGTCGTTTCATGCTTGCGTTCATCCTTATTAATGTTGGGGAGTTTATACCCAGGATTCATCTAGATCTTATCAACAAAACCCCCAAATCATTAGCGTATCAATATTCAACCAAGGTCTCACCTGAGACGCAATGAGGATCACATAGACCATATGGTCTTGTAACAGGGATGAAGGACGAAATACATATGGATCCATCCAATATAACATTTATACACTCCATTAAAAACAACTTTTTATTATTAGTATGTAAAACAATACACACACATATCCAAATAACACATTAGTGACACACGATAGATCATAATTGTTGTATCTTTATTACTTCTACCATTCCATGGAACACAAGCATACATTAAGAAAATTGTATTCAACAACAACATAGTCTCATGTCGTCTTTATATAATTCCCTATAGTTACAATACATTATGCTTTGCGCATCCTTTAAGACCTTAGATGTATGATAGACTCAAAATTATACTCAGAAGCATTAAACATTATACTACTACAAAGGCTTAGAGTGAGCTCAACACACAACAAACAACAACTAAATGAATCATCTAAGAAAGTTTCTAAATCTATTTCTGATGTCATTGCTTCCTTTTATAGATTTATTTGCTCAAGAGATCTATCTCTTTCAGTTTTTTTCTACTTGCTCTACTGAAAAATTTCCCTGCCTGCTTCTGGCACCTACCTACATTCCATGTAGCCTTTTGAAATCAAGGAAATATTAACTGCCTCTCCATCCCATCTTTTTTCAGCTCCATGTTCCCTTGTGCTACTAGTAGTAATCATTTGAGAATATTTCTCGATGATTACTTTATTGATTCTGGCATGCATCTTCTTGATTTTTGGTGAAAATAACAAAACTCAGGTCGAATGTCACACACTCGACCCCCTAAGTAAGGGATGGGGGTATAAATTTTCCACATTCCCACAACCCCCTAAATTCCTCGGATGAGCATGCCATTGCCTTGTGCTCATCAAAATCTTTCCAACGACTATGACCTTGTCCAAAACCGAGTTATGGTTCAAGAGTTATGGTGTTCTGTGTTTTTCAGGACATTTTTGGCCAATGGCCATCCCCTTCTCCATGTGGCATACACATGGCTTCATCTCTTTCATATTGTCCAACCTAGAAATTTCGTGGCCCAGGTCATTGCGCTCTATCAATGACATGGCCCCTAGAGGAATGGTTACAAGGAATGTTCCCTAAGCCTTCACGAATATCAAACCTTCAACCCTTCATCATTCCTGTACATGTTTGAAAACATCCTCGGAGACTGAAAGTCCTGGAGTCTCTTTCCTCTTAATAATCTATGGTGGAGATCAATTCACCCTTAAATCTAACAACTGAGATTCACCTACACCTAACACATAATTTAGACATGACAAAAATGGTCCTTCACTTAATTCATGACCAATCTCATGACACCACATGGAACTGTCCTAGAGTAAGGCTTCACAAAATTGTTTATGATATCCTTCCACTAATAGATGAAACTGTTGAAAAAGGATCCCAACGGACCCTCAGATCAACGACTCACATCACCCCCAAATTATTCCCCAGGATCTAACGGTTGGCGGGATTTCGTCACTCCAATATTTCACAAATTCATGTCTCTTACAATCCTTAACCCAATATTTCCCCAAAGGGTTACCTACTGAAGAGGTCATAAAGTAGGGATGATTTCTTGTTGTTGGTTGATGGTATCGCTTACTCTATCCTTCCACTATACTTGAACTATCAGTCGCGAAGGGTCCCAAAGGATCCTTAGATCTACGTCCCATGTTAATTCATGAATTCGACATTCAGGGAATCTAGCCATTTAACACCATTTTAATCCCGTAGTGGGTCAAATTCTAATGACCATAGTTCTCACCAATCCAATCAATGACTAAGGTTGATTTCTCGATACAATGGTTCCAATAGCGCACAAAAAATGGATGGCTATGATAGCACAATCATTTTTACAAAGGATCTTCTCTATGCAATACCCTACTCCACTCATTCGCAACCAAATGTTGGAAGGTGTCCCTTCCATGACACCTTGGTAGCCAAGCTGGCATAGTGCATCATTATGACACCACTCTTTCTATATCTCTCAAGTACATTATAGTTGAAGGCATGGAACCAGGGGCTGGATTTGGGTCGTATCGAGTTATAATACTTGTCCATGTGGCTATAGCTTATGTATGGACTTAACATTCCTACAGCCTTAAGAAACTTCTTCATGTTGGGTTATTAACCTAGCTTCCTCGGGTCCTGATGCCTTTAACAGGACCCTCACGCCTTGGAGACCCTACCTTCTCCAAACCACAAAATATATTGTATTTGATGGCCTCCTATGGCCTTCAACATGCCATTACTGTAGCATTACATCCCTTCCGAGTATCAAAAATTGTTTTCTACGGTTCTAATTCCTTTCTCTTGGAACCATCACTGCATCAAATTACACATTTACCTTTATTTATATACCTCTATTCCTTATGTACATAGAAATCACATACATAGGTTTAATTTCTTTGTCTCAAAATATTACAGCATAATCATATTCAACTATGCAAGGCATGCAACAAACTTGTTGGTGTACAGTCACCCTAATGCATGAGTTTACAAATGAAAACAAGCATTATTACCATTAATCATGCAATGCACTTCTCAAACACAATCATAGACATCTAATCATGGATTTCAATTCAATTACACAAAATATGTGAAATAATTATATGTATTGTAAGTTTGAGATACCAAACTAACTATGGGTGTTTGCCTTTCCACCCAACCGTAGGCTCAAATACATTCACTCTTAGCACTCTGGCCACCCCCGTTACAAGCCATGATACCATGAGAGAGTTCTCCATTTTCCTTAGGTCTTCTACAAAATTCTGGAGGTCACTCTCCTGATCACTACTCTTGGTGAAGATTTTTCCTCATGCCCCTCCTAGCCCAAGCCTCTTCAAGGTTTGTCAAATTCCTTCCGAGCATCAAGCTCGTGGACTTCTTTCTTTGGAAAATATTGAGTCTCTGGCCTATTATGACAATCAAAATACAATCCTCTGTTATAGCAAGATTTGTCTCACCCTATGCAATCTTGGACAGAAGGCATTTTTCCATTTCCCCATGCAGACTTATCTTCCCTGTTTATAAAATCCAGAGCCAAAAATAATATTTTTCCACATGTATTCATCTTTCACACTATACAACATGTGTATACGTAGGATGCTCCACTACAACCCACGTACATCGGTATTTGTGCCAGAAAATGAAAATTAATGTCGGGTTTCCATGTCATGACAAGAGATCTATGATCCTTGGCCTTCCACATACTAGAAACGTTTCGACTTGGCCCTTCTGTTCCATTTTGAAGGCTATAAATGGGCCAATTCCAAGTTATGGAAAGAAGAGAAAGAATTCAACTTTGAGAGAAAAATTACTCTAGAGAAATTATTTACTTCATATTCAGTCTGCATCCCTTTGTCCTTTAAGTCTAAACACAGTGTTCATCCCCCAAGTTTTTCCCCTATTAATTGAGAACCTCATTGTTTCTCTCTTATGATATTTCCTTTGGTGGAGGATTGAAGTGGTGGAGGCCCAGCTGGAAGGAACTTAGTTTCTCAGTTTCAAACCATGCCGACACGGAAGTCTGTAACATATTCACTTCTGCTGATCATTTATTAATATAAATATTATTTTCCCATCCAATTGATATCTTGCAAATATATTGAATTATTATTCCATGGGCATATTTGTCATGTTTATTAATGGATTATGCTATTGAATGTGCTAACATTATATAATATCACCATATTCTTTCTTTGATTGGTTGTTGAGGACTAGTTGCAGGTATATTGCTTTGGGTCGAGTGCTCAATGGTGGACTTCATCGAACGTCTAGACGAGGTAGGCCTTTTATATTGTCTTTTTATCATACTTGTTTCTATAGCATACTTGAGAAGAGAGTTGATTTATGTAGTCATTTACGTTTGTTGTGGTTTACGCTAGCCATAGAGAGATTTTCCTGGGAACAGAATTGGCGACCATACTAGTGATAAAATCTTTTTTCTTAGGGTTTGGAGTACTTTTCTCCTTAGATTTCTCTCATTTCTATTATGTTTCTTGTCGTATCATTGCTTGACAACCTCCGTTCACTCTAGGTATGAGTTTTCATCCTTTCTCCCTTTCCTGGCCTTGTTTTGAAACATATATGTGTTTTTTTCCCTGAGAGTCGCATACATACATAGGCTGTCCCACTACAAGATGTGTATATAATATCTATTTTCCTAAACAGACACGTACATCAACTTTCCTTGCCTGTTTTCTTGGTATGGTGGTTGTTGGGTGGGATTTGATGTTTGTTGAGCCTTCTTAGGTCTCTTTAGTGCCTGTCAAGTGTTTGTGGGATGACAGGAAACCCATCTTTGGTTGAATTTCTGGGTGGAATCTTTCTCATCACCTTTTCATTTTTTATTGACCTTGTACATTGGGCTGGGTGTTTTTCTTCTTGGTATCCTTCTTGAGTTATATTTTTCTATACACAGTAGGGCGATATATCAAGTTATTTTTCAATACATGCATTTTCATTTTTATTATATTGAAAATACAAAAAAATGGGCATTTTGAATTGCTTAGTGTTTTTGTCTTTTGATTCCTTGTCATTAGCTTAGTGCATATAGTGAAACATTGCATTTTTACTTTAAAATTGCAGAGTTGAAATTGAAAATTGCATTGGTTTTTAGAAGCATATCATTCATTGAAAGTTAAAGTTAGCACTGTGCATTATTTTCATATTTACTTTTCTTCCAGAGTCATAACATCATGAGTTTCACTACCATACCTTTTTGAGTAATCACGGCCACTAAAATTAATGTTATAATTTAAAATTGATTAGTCACGATTTTATTTTCTAGGGTGCACAAAATAGCTTAGGATTTAGTTCCTTGGAATAGGATTTTGTGAGTAAACTTCTCCAAGGCAATTAAATCAACATATGTGTCTGAGAAAGGGAGTGGAGAAATCCATTGTATAATTGGTAAGATCAGGAGGCTCCGCTCACACCAGATTTAATTACGAGGTCGTGTGAGTTTGGTTGAAGGGATATCCCCTCGATACCTTCTTAGCGTTAGAGATATTTCTGGGTATCTATTTGTATCTAGGGATATTTTTAGTGCCTTTACATCCGTGAGAGTCGGTGCTTTCAAGGTTTTGGGTGTTGCTACCCTGCCCATATGGTGGACCTAATATACAATTGCTCACTTATGCATCGGTTATACAGTGGTTTATTAGTTGCTTGAATTAGGTGTCTCATAGGTTACTTGCAGGGGTTATTCTGTAGGTATCATGGGTCAGATAAGGGTCGAACAACAGACAACCTTTATGGAGGATTACCTCTCCAGGGGGTTTGACTGACTAGTTGTTAATCCCACGAGGGCCCTTATAACTAATTTTGTTACCTCCTATCTTTAGCACCGAGTCTCAGGCCTCTCTTGGGCGAGACATACCTTCTTTAGGGAGGGAGGCCACTCATCCACTTTATCCTGTTTGTATGCATATTTGTCGCTTGCCTTTTGGTATGCTCTTTGATTACTAGTTGGCCTTAGGATATATATTTTTTCTTTATAGTCTTAAGTCATCGTGGAGTCAAACCAGCCTCCTCGCCAGTCCTGTCGCTTATTACAGTTACCACCGGATTTCAAGTCTTTTCCTTCTAAAAGGCATAGAGTTATTAGGCGTGGTACACACACATCCATTGTTCAGACTTGTGATTCTACAAGGATAAGTATTGAACCTAGTCTTCAGAACATTGGGAGCCCTTCGACTCCCAAACCCACTATAGTTAATGGCACCCCTTCGACTCCTGCAACCACAATGGTTGTAGTGTCAAAGGTATGACCTATAGTGAATGATAAATCTATCACCTCGAACCCTTTTGGGTCTCTTGGTCACTCACCGAGCTATAATATTTAGTCCATACCTATCACTTCTAGTCCTTTTTCTTATGGTATGCCCAACTTTACTTCACAGTTTTCAAATGCCATCCCAGCTATTGCCCTTAATGCTAGCATTAGGCTTGGGGTCACTACACCTCCTTTCACTCCTTTTTCGTTTGGTGGGTCTCAAATCCCTCAAACAACTCCTAATATGGGAGGAATTTCTGCTTTTAACCCCGGGTCCAATCCTCTTGCTTTTGGGTGGAACAACCAACCTAGAGGACAATATTCGGCTCAAATTTTGTCCTATAACCCTACCTCCTCGGTGAAAATTCTGACCAATACATTTGGTATGACGAATCCACTACTATCCTTTGGATTCCCACCCAGAGGAGGTCAGTTTCACACTTTCGAAAACCACCAACCCGGATCCAATCCGACTGGGGGAAGTTATAACCCCAAACAAAACATTCCCGCTTGAATGATGCCCAACCAACCTTTTATGAATCATCTTGGAGGAGGGCCTTATAATCTAAGATAGGGCCATGGTACTTACAAGAACCTTGGATGGGTTACAATTCCTCAATCACAATCTTTCCTGGGAGCTTGGGGACAGATGTTGCAACCCCGTCTCCCTTTTCTAGGGACACTTAATCTGCCAGACTTGTCAAAGTCAATGAACGACCCTGTGAGTCATGATCCTACATGGGCTCCTGACCCACCAAACTTCCTTCGGACATCCTGAAATTTGAGGGTAAGAATGGAGAGGATCCTAGTGGTTACGTCACTACCTTTCACCTTTGGTGCTCATCGAATTCCCCTAATGACGATTCTATTTGATTAAGATTATTTCAACACACCCTCATCGAAGTTGCTGCGAAATATTATATTGAGATACCTAGGGTGCATATGGGAATTTTAGTCAGTTGGTGTTGGTCTTCTTTAACCACTTCCAATTGCCCATTCATTACAATGATGGCCTAGAACTTCTGTTGACTTTACGCCAGGATACCACCCCTCATATATCAGATCATATCCAAGAGTGGCATAGACAGAAGAGGTTGATTAAGACCCCTATACCCTCGACCTTTCGTTTAGAATGGTTCCTTAAGTATTTTCATGCTTCTATCTCGAAGGATGTTTCTACTTTTAAGGTTACCACTGAGGAAGAATCGATCTTTAGAGACCAATAGTTAGACTTGATATACACTCAGTCTGGGATGTTGTACCACCTTATTTCAGATGCACCATGGTCAACTTATGAACCTAGACAAAAGACCAGACCTCATGCCGATGGAATTGTAGGTACCGCCAATTGAAATTCTGTAGACTTGGTGACAATCCATATGAAATATTTATCTCTAAACAAGTCTACAGGAGGTCCATCTTCATCTGTGTCCTATAAACACACTCATTCGGTGGATGTACATTTTTTGCAATCATCGACCAACCCAAATGGTAACCAACAACCAGGAGGGAATAAGAACAAAGGACGTAATAATTGTAAGGGTGGGAAAATGGTAATAAACCCAAGGACAATGGTAATAATGAAAAGACGAATGATAATGTTAGAGAGGGAAAAAAAGAAAGACGTAAGGTGAAGTTTCCTTGTAATATTTGTATAGATGTAATATACCATATATAATATGTATGCAGAACAGAAATAAAATGCTAGAAATGGCAGAATAACAACAATATAACCAGAACATTCACCACAATAGCACTGAAATGATAAGAGAATAATAACAGAAATAGCACTTTGAATCTGAAAGAAATGTTCATGGGCCTCTTCGAGGGGGAAACCTCCAGTTGAGAAAATCTCTATTACAATAATATCCAACCTAGGGTTCTCATACCCTTGACTCCTATTTATACTAAAAAGAAGCATCTAGAGGAAGATCCTTCTAGAAGCGGAAGCTTCTATTAGGTCTTCTTGCATCCGCCTTATCCTATTTTATTGAAAGGCCTTATTAATATTGACCTTTATTACATCTAAATATATTGTTCTACCTATGTGCAGTTTAGGACTCTA
>JASDQU011400740.1:58443-70843 GCA_032191745.1 Picea mariana
AAAATAAAAAAATGTTTATTAAACACATTCAAGACAATATAACACATTTTATGAACTAATAAGTTAAAATAATGTATATTATAACATTTGTTTTCTTTTCAAAAAAAATATTATGAATATGTAAACATACAATTTTTTTTAGAAAACGGATAAAATTTGACACTATTTAATACAAACGTACGGGGTGTTAAGTTTTACCATTAAAAAATATCCATTAAATAAAATATATTTTGAAATAATAAATAAAAGAAACCAAATTAATGTAGATAATTTTATTTAAATAAAAAATATTAAATATGTAATATTTGTTTTAATCATTCTAAAATAATTAAAATATATATATTAAATAAAACATATTATAAAATAATAAATAAATATAACAAAACAATATAATGGAAATAATTTTATTCATATAAAAAATTATTAAACATTTAATATTTATTTTTATAATAATAATAATAATCTATTTTTAAGGTCACGGTCAAACTAGCATAGTTCAACGATTTGACTGGTAAAGTCTACGAAGGTATACATACCCTACTCCTCTCTGGATTTGACCTTGTGACCTCTTAAGAGGAAACACATGTTCTTAACCATTAGGCCCACTCTTAAAACCAACCAACCTCATGTAATATTTTATGAGAACTCTCTCACATAAAAAGAGGACCCTTAAATAATACAAAAATTCTTATAATAATAACAATATATTTTTAAAGTCACAGTAAAACCACACCAAATTAGTGTGGCTTTAAACAATAAAAAAAATGTTTATTATACACATTCAAAACAATATAACACATAATATATAAATAAATAATTAAAAAAAATAAAAAGTTCATATAATTTAAAACAAATAAAAATAGACAAATTAATAAATTTATATAAATAAAAATAAATAAAATAGATAAATTAATAAATTCATATAAATTAAAATAAATAAAATAGATACATTAATAAATTTATATAAATTAAAACAAACAAAAATAAAAACAAATAAAAAATAAACAAATTAATAAATGAAAATTTACATCAAAATTTAGGTTAAAGTATATAATTGTGTGACCAACAAAATTATTAGTGTTTATGATGTCACATAGTGTGTAACAGAAAGGGTGAGCTCTTAAACGTTATAATTACTCCATGTGATTAAGGAAATGGCCAAAAATTTAAATATCATCTCAATATGCATAATGTATATGAACTTAATTTTGTTTTAGTTACCAAAACCATAGGGTTAAATGAGATGTGGATTTGATTATCAATATTATTCTTCTAACAGTATTATGTTCCAGATATGTCTCATGCACTGATGAAATGTTATATATATATACTTGAGCCAAGCAAACAACAATGGTTGGTGTTTCCAAAAAATCGGAATCTCCAGCAGCATGTCAAAAAAGAAACATGATACCCTAGCCAATGCTAGCCAATGGTGCATTGGCACTGCTAGATTGCAACACAAGTTTCTGCTGCATGAAGAATAATCTGTTATGACTGTGGTACTCAAGTTAAAACAATATCGAAAGTATGAATGTGTTATGAGACGAAATGCCATATACTTTAGCCCAGCGAACAACATTGATTGTTGTTTCCAAAATATCAGAATCTCCAGTAGCCATGCCAAAAAAGAAACAACATACCCTAGCCAATGCTCCATTGGCATTGCTAGCTTGCAATACAAGTTCCTGCTGCATAAATAATAAACTGTTGTGACTGTCGTACTTAGTTAAAACACTATTGAAACTATGAATGTGTTATTAGATGGAATTATTATGTGAAATCCGGTACTGTAACTAAAGTTCATTATTTCATAATGGCCCAGAAATGATTCAAATAATATTTTTTTTTTGACAAAGCTACCTAACCTACTCTTGATTTCTGTGGTTTTTTTCTTACCACATTGAACCTACTTCTTTTCAAGAACCCTGCTAATTTCCATGCCATGTGAGACTATTGAGGTCTTCTGTATTTTATATTCAGAATCATATCACATTTGTTCGAATATTTCCTCGTAATTATTATTTTTTAATCGATAAAATCCTTTTCATTAAATCTTTGGAACAGGAATGGTTGACTACATGGATTATTGACTCCCGAGACTATCAGTAAATTCATTCAACAGTTTCAAAAAGAGGCACAGCGCCAATTGAGGCAGAGAACCATTCTTAATGCATTATTTCATGATTAGGAAATAGTTAAGTATCCAAAGTAAATTAAAATCATGTAAGTACAAAAGGAATGCGTTACTTCATTTCTTAATGCATTATTTCATGATTAGGAAATAATTAAGTATCCAAAGTAAATTAAAATCATGTGCCATAAAATTTTAACAGTAACTTAAAGTTTAAGTGATCGTATAGAAAATCCATAGAGTTGACATTATCTTACACAATAAATGTCTTAGTGTTAAGTGATGTTATTATCTGTGCGATGAAATGAAAAATTTATCAGTAACTTAAAGTTTAAAGTTTAAGTGATCGTATAGAAAATCCATAGAGTTGATACTATTTTACACAAATGTAAATTTCCTAGTGTTAAGAGATGTTATGATAATACACCAATGTTTTAGAGTTGATATTATCTAACACAAATGTCTTAGAGTTTAAGGCACAATGTCAAAAGGAGTATTAAAAGTATTTAAATGATCAACTATTTTTGTACTATTTTTGTACCTTCTTTCATGCGCAATTGTTTTTTAGGAAGATCATGTTTGTCATGGATTTCGTCATATACAAGTTTTTTAGCTTCGTCTACAAACCGGTTGTTGTCTTCTCCAAGACAATATTGAACAAAACATCATCGGCCAAAAAGCGTATGGCACTCAGTGCTTTCGCATCAATCTCATCCGAGTCTTCATCTGTTATGGTCGTGGATTTCTTTTCTTTTCATAAAAGTGACTTCATCACGCCTTTTTGCATGAGCATAGCGTACATCTTAACCTTCCAGATCTCGAAATTGTTCTTTCCATTGAACTTCTCGATTTTGAATTTGACACTCTAAGTTTTCACCATTAGCTGAAGAAACAATTCAAAAACACCACTGCTTATAATAACCAAGACCCTTTGAAAAATATGTAAAGGAATAATGGTATAAACTTAACAAAGTTTAATAAAAAATTTTAATAAAAAAACTTTTTACTAACCCCACCTTTTCCTCACCTTTTATTAAAAAAGAAATTTAAAATCCACCTTTTTACTTCCTCCACCTTTTACATATAATATAATATGCATACAATACTTAATACAATATGCATACTCGATTCACCTTTTTATAGCATCCTCCACCAGATTGTTTAAAAGAAAAAATCTTCATACCTTAAACCTTTTTAAAAGACCATACCTTAAATTATTTCAAAAAACATGAGATCCTAATCTTTGTTTTAAAAAAGGAGTCGTCGCACCTGTTAACTGTTACAACTGTTAACTAATCCGACGGTTCGGTTCAACTATCAGACGGTTCAACTAACCGTCGGTTCACCTGTCCGCATCCGCCTATAAATAATGTATCCGCATCCATTTTTTGAATAAAAAAGATTGATTTGTGTTCTCTGTGTTCTGTGTATATTATGGAGTTTAACTTGGCCTGTTACAGTGGTATCAGAGCCAAGTTAATGAGAACCGCTGAGAAATTGTGAGAGGTGGATCGTTCTTGCTGACCGGATCGCTGCTCTCCATGGGAAATTGATGTTGGTGTGCCGAAAAGGAGAAAGGGAGATCGCTCGCGGCCTTTGCGTGGAGGAGAGAAGGAATGCTACTGGTGAATTTGTTGGCTGCTCCGAGGAGAAGCTTGAATTGCATGAAGGATTGGAACAGAAGGTGGATCTTTCGTTCAGCATGGCGTGGAGCACCCACGTGAGAAGAGGGCGTGGAGCGCTGATCTAAAGCACAGAAGTGATCTTTGTTTTATTTAATGGCAAGAAGAATCTAGTTCATCTTTGTTTTATTTAATGGCACAAAACTTCGCTGGAAAATGTGACCGATCTGTTTTATTGAGAAGCTTCAAGGTGTTAATCCTATGCGTACCCTTACGCCCTGCAATCTCCGTTTGAGCAAGAAACATCCGCATAAAAGAAGGAACGTTGGCAAAAAGAGAAACTTCAACTTGGACGGATCTTGGAAATTAATGAGTTTTGGGCACATTTATGCATTGGACGATCACTCTTGGCATGCACAGCAGGATACAAAAGTGAATTTTGTGACATCAACATACAAGAATCTCTCTTCCATATTCTGCATAATGGAAAGAATTGAATAACTATTTACACTATTGCGCACATTAATTAACTCAACTACGAAATCTACAATTGCAATAAACAAGTGCACCCTCAGCAAAGTGATTACTTGTTTACAAGTAATGTACAAGAAGATTGATATGTTCAAACATCAAAACAAGTTGTTGTCTGATGAGTTAAGTTTGCTTCAACACCAACAATGTGATTTTAATGACATCAAGGATGAGAATGAAGACGCTCAGTTGACTAGTTATAAACAACATGAAGATCAGTTAGATGAAGTCCCTATGTCAGAAAAAGTTGTGGATAAATGTATTGTTCGACCATGGGAAGAATTACGATTTAAACGAAACCGATATGGACTAGGTTATGTATAGGATGCTGACAACATTTTTCATTTTCCTAATTATAGCGAACCTATTTGCTTTGTGAGTGGAGGCTTTTTGAATGATGACAAGACGACAGAGCATATTGGTAAGGAACAGGTACAGGATATAGCTGATGATGATGTTGATAATCGGTCGAATAAAGAACCCATACAGTGCAAACACTGTCACCGGTTTGGACATGATAAGTCAAACTGTTTTAATCTTCACCCATGTAAATTTTGTGGGAAGACAAATCATCCCTCAGTAAGGTGTCAAAAGTGCAAGCGGAAACAAATTCATTTTGAATGGTTAGGGAATTGGCGTTGGCATTTGGAAGCCAAATTATTGGAGCAGTCTTGTCGCTGAATTTATACACAAGTACAGTCGTACTTGATTGGAGATATTTCTACAGTTGATGGACATGAATGTTTTTCAAGATTTGATGATTTAGGGTATGACCGGGGCCCAGTTGATGTAGTCTTCTGAGTTGAAGATCGAGTCTTCAGACTCCGCCGGAAGACAGTTTGATGTGCTGGATCTCTTCCTGGCCATACTTGTGAATGATGGCCAAGAGAATTGGAACCACTTGTCCCTGACAAGGGGGAAATCTAGTTGAGTTAGGTTCCAAGTTTGATTTTGAGTCAGGTTCCAAGTTTGATTTTGAGCCCGTGAACAAATGATATTGTTTTTGATATGGTTTGTGGTCATCTTAAAACCACCAATTGAGCAGAAGACATGAAGTTCTGCTTGTTATATTTTCAGATTTTTGAGCCTTGAGCTCTTGTTAGTTTATGGTCAACTTAAAACCATGCCATTTAGTAGAAGACATCAACTTCTACTAGACATTTGGTTTGTGGTCATCCCGAAACCACCAGATTGGTTTGTGGTCATCCTAAAACCACCAGATGAGTTTGTGGTCAACCTTAAACCACCAATTTAGTAGAAGACATCAACTTTTGCTATTTTCTTTTCAGAGTTCAGAGAGCATCTTTAGCCAGCCCTCTGAATATTCGCTTGACACATGTGATTGTCAAGTAGTGGCAGTTTTTCAGGCAAGAACAAACTTCGGATTAAGGGGGGAATGTTAACTGTTACAACCATTAACTAATCCGACGGTTCGGTTCAACTATCAAACGGTTCAACTAACCATCGGTTCACCTGTCCGCATCCGCCTATAAATAATGTATCTGCATCCATTTTTTGAATAAGAAAGATTGATTTGTGTTCTTTGTGTTCTGTGTATATTATGGAGTTTAACTTGGCCTGTTACAGCACCTCCAGGCTGCGATGATGTCAGGTGGTTGCCACCCCTCTCGATATAGCCAGGGTGTGACAATCTCAGGAATTTTCGCTAATGGGTCGTCGCACCTTCCAAGAGGAGGCCCCTACGATGATGTGGAAATCGACGCACTGTACATAGGTTTCACTCCTGCGGCTCCTCCAAGAATTTGTTGCCTGTGAAACCCTCTCCTCTAACCTCCTCTAATACCACTTATTATATTCGTAAATGTGGAAACACAAATATCATAAGCCAAGCATAGTCACACAGAATTAAAGGACACAGAGATTTACGTGGTTCACTCAAGCGAAGGTATCGATTGTATTATTATTCAGATCATGGAGATTACAACAACTCACTCACATTCTTTTGCCTCTACGGGCTTACCTGAATTTATATATATTTACACAAAAAAACTGATTATTAAATGCAGACTCATCCACATTCTAACTTGGCATTATTGGTTACAACCAATGCTATATTAGAGGATCTGAAATCCTAATCCTAGAGGAATTAGTTGGCACAGTTTCCAACAACTTATACTTCAATGAATAAAAAGATTTAATCATTCACCACTGTAGTATGACACCTTGTAATCTTTAACGGACCAGGTAGAACGACAAATAATCAAATTGTTGTCACTCATTTTTAGGACATTTAATGTCTATTACAATTGGATTCTAAAACATTAGGGAGCATGTAGTCAGTCTTGCAAGTATATCAAAGTTGACAGATTCTCATGCGGATGGTTGAAGCTTATAAATTTGGAAGAGAAACTAGAGAACATTCTAATTTTAATAACCTATCATATTAACAGAAGAAACACATCAGGTACATTGAAAAGCCATTAACTTTTGAGTTTCTAGTATCTCTATCTTTATCGAGATCATATCCATGTAGAAGCGTACAAGATATTTTAAATACATAATATACATTAGGAAAACAACATTTGAAGTAATCATTTTTGCATCTAGAAGACATGCAACTGTGAATAATATGCAAAGAAAGTATAAATTCAAATCACGTTACAATGTGAAGGAAAACCAGAACCACATGAATTACCCAGCTCAAAGACTTGTATTGGCTAAAACTTGGATACTTGCTGTATTTTTGGCGAGTCTATTTTTATCACTAAGATTGCTTTTAGTTCTCCACATGCCATAGAAGTTGATTAAACTCTCTATCTATTTTTAAGCTAGATCTATGAAAATTTGAATATCTATTAATATCTTTGGTATCCAAATTTGAAACAATTTTGTATTATACATATATGTTATTTTATTGTTCAACGTAACAATGATTTACTCCATACTTTATCGTGGAGTATGTAGTTAGGTGCCAAGGAAAATTTAAGAGAATCCTAAAGTGAGACTCTGATAGTTTTGATTTGTTAGATTCATAATGAAGAAAACAACAGAAACATAATGGAAATAACTCAAGCAATCAAGAAACTATGATGAACAGAGATAAATAAATACTGGCAAAAAATGCATACTCTCTATTCATCAATAGCAAATAAGCATGTACATAGACATACATATATAATATAAAAAGTATCATAAATGTCATGTAACTGTATAACAGTTAGGTAAACTAACTAACTTAGATGATTAGAGTTTTAACATCCCCCCTTAATCATAAGTTCTCTCTTGCTTGAAAAACTGCCACTACTTAACAATCAATAATGTGTCAAGCGAATATTTAGAGGGTTGGCTAAAGATGCTCTTTGAACTCTGAAAAAAATAGCAGAAGCTGATGTCTTCTACTAAATTGGTGGTTTAAGGGTGACCACAAACTCAATTTGTGGTTTCAGGATGACCACAAACCAATCTGGTGGTTTTGGGATGACCACAAACCAAATGTCTACCAGAAGCTCATGTCTTCTACTAAATGGCATGGTTTTAAGTTGACCATAAACTAACAAGATCTCAAGGCTCAAAAAATTGAAAATGTAACAAGCAAAACTTCATGTCTTCTGCTCAATTGGTGGTTTTAAGCTGACCACAATCTATCAAGAACAATATGTTCACGAACAAGACTACATATTAGGAACTAGGTTGCATACTTGATCATCTGTTCACAGGCTCTAAATCGAACTTGGAACCTGACTTAAAACTTTAGATTTCCCCTCTGTCAGGGATAAGTGGTTCAAATTCCCTTAACCATCATTCACAAGTATGTCCAAGAAGAGATCCAGTACCTGTATAAGCTACTGGAACAATGTGTATGCTTCCACAATGTAAAGTGGAAAAGGTTAATCAAACTGTCTTCCAACGAAGTCTGAAAACTCGATATTCAACTCAGAATACTACAACAATTGGGCCTTGATCATACCCTATTTCATCAAATATTGAAAAACATTCATGTCCATCAACTGTAGAAATATCTTCAATCAAGTACGATTGTACTTGTGTAGAAATTTGGCAATAAGATTGCTCTAATAAATTGGCTTCCAAACACCAATGCCAAGTTTCTAACCATTCAAAATGAATATGTTTTCTCTTTCTCTTCTGACACCTTACTGAGAGGTGATTTTTCTTCCCACAAAATTTGCATGGGTGAAGACCAAAATAGTTTGACTTATCATGACCAAACCGGTGATAGTGTTTGCACTGCATGGGTTCTTTATCCGACTGATTATCATGATCTAGAATATCTGTAGCAACATCATCATCAACAATATCCTGTACCTTTTCCTTACTTATATCCTCAAGCTCTGTCTTCTTATCATCATTCAAAAAAATTCCACTCACAAAGCAAACACGTTCGCAATATTTAGGAATATGAAAAAGGTTGTTAGCATCATTTTCATATCCTAGTCCATATCAATTTCGTTTAAAGTGTAATTCTTCCCATGGTCGAACAATTCTAATTTCTTTGCCACATTCATCCATAAATTTTTCTGACATAGGGACTTCATTCAACTTATCTTCATGTTTATGAGTGTCATCACTAGTCAACTAAGCGTCTTCATTATTTTCATCCTTGATGTCATTTTGTTTGTTGAAATCACATTGTTGGAACTAAGCGTCTTCATTATTTTCATCCTTGATGTCATTTTGTTTGTTGAAATCACATTGTTGGTGTCGAAGGAGATTTAACTCATCAGACAACAATTTGTTTTGAAGTTTGAACATATCAATATTCTTGTGCGTTACTTGTAAACAAGTAATCACTGTACTGAGAGTGCACTTGTTTATTGCAATTGTAGATTCCGTAGTTGAGTTAATTAATGTGCGCAATATTGTAAATATTTCTTCAATTCTTGCCATTATGTAGAATATGGAAGATAGATGTTCTGTATCCTGTTGTGCATTCCAAGAGAAACTACAGGATAACCAATGACTTAGATGCACACAAAGATCTTAAGACCCTCTTATTTAATTTCGAGTAAGTCAAGGACACCTTATAACTTCAAAAAACTCCTTATAACACATTTACAAACACTCTTTAACACCCTTATAACTTCAAGTACATTTAACTATAATAATGGAAAAAACTCTTTCATACAAAACCTTATAACTCCATTACAAAAAATCATACTAACAAATGCGCTTAACAATATGTCTTATAACTCCTCTACTAAAATAAACACTTTGTAAAAGATTTGATAATCATTTTTATCTCAATTACATATATTCTTTGACCATCCTTTATAAAAGATTTGATAATCTCTTTTATCTCAATTACATATATTCTTGGACCATGCTTTATGCAAAAGCTTCTTTCTCCAAATATTAAATTCCAAGCAATTTAAAAAATGAAATTTTTGTCAGGCCAGTTATCTTTTTCTCTACGCTCCACTTCATAATTGATCCCTCTCTTCAAAATGTATCCATCAGAATACCAATGATCATACAACAACTTCAGTGAATTCAAAATAAGAAAGATATTTCAATGCGGTGATGTAAACAATGAAAATCAAAATATGAACAATACAAATGTCTTTAATTAACCCAAATTCGAGCCAGTAGCCAGTAAGTCGAACTCACGGAAGCTCTATAACGGAGTCCTGTAGGGAGGCGCATGGAGGAATCTATAACGGAGTCCTGTAGGGAGGCGCATGGAGGAATAGGAATTGGCAGCGGTTCTCTTGTTTCTTTACCCAAGGCCGTGACTCCTCTTCTTCCGCTATAACCACGAAGGGCTTGCAGGAAGAGGTGGAAAACAAAAATGATTTTCCCTAAATCCTCTGTGAGAAGAAAGCCCAGAGCAATGCATACCTTGCAACTCCCAAGTCACGGGTTCGAAACTCGGCAGTCATGTAGGCCAAGATGGTATTCCACAGCTGGATACCCAACAGTATTTCTGGAAGCTCGACGCTGTCTGGCAAAGATGGCCGATTTCTGGTGTTAAATGGTTGAATTCCTCGGTGATCCTTTTTATTTTTTTGTCGATTTAAAATGCTCCAAACTATTGGTTGAATGACTAATTGTAATGGTCTCTGAAATTGACCAAATCAAACAAACAAAAAGAGCTAAGAAAATGTAATTTCGATCCCGTGAATAAAGAATTTGTACATTACAATGCTCGAATTCGAGCGCAATTGACAGAAATTTGTGGAATTCGCAGGCTAAACGCCACAAATATTTGTGCAATGTGGTTTATTGCAACGATTTGATCAGACCCTCATTCTAGCCGTTAGTCTCTCCACTTTCATCATCCGCTCTCCAATTTCATCATCCGCTTTTTCATCATTTACCATGGAAAAACTACTATGGTACTACGAGGCTTGATAAACTACCAGGTTCATAAGATGAATATCATGTTCTGATAAACCTGTTAGATTTGTAACGAAGAAAACAGCATAAACATAATGGAAATAATTCAATCAATCAATAAACTATGATGAACATAGATAAATAAATATTAGCAGACAAATAATCATGTACATAAATATACATATATAATACAAGAAGGATCATAACTGTCATATAACTATATAATTTTATAACAATTATGTAAACTAACTAATTTATTTCTGTTCGATTAGAAAAAATATTAGAAGCATGTCGTAGGCTGTCCTTCCGGATTTTTCAAAGTCGGTTGTTGCATCCAGGTCGTACATATGAGTGATCTGGTACTATAACTAAAGTTCATTATTTCATAATGGGCAAGAAATGATTCAAATAATATTTTTTTGACAAAGCTACCTAACATGCTTTTGATTTCTGTAGTTTTTTTCTTACCACATTGAACCTACTTCTTTTCAAGAACCCTGCTAATTTCCATGCCATGTGAGACTATTGAGGTCTTCTGTATTTTATATTCAGAATCATATCACATTTGTTCGAATATTTCCTTGTAATTACTATTTTTTAATCGATAAAATCTTTTTCATTAAATCTTTGGAACAGGAATGGTTGATTACATGGATTATTGACTCCCGAGACTGTTAGTAAATTCATTTAACAGTTTCAAAAAGAGGCACAGCGCCAATTGAAGCAGAGAACCATTCGAATGCATTACATTATTTCTTCGAAACAAATCATGTAAGTACAAAAGGAATGCGTTACTTCATTTCTTATTGCATTATTTCGTGATCAGGAAATAATTAAGTATCCAAAATAAATTAAAACAAATTAAAATCATGTGCGAGAATTTTTTTTAACAGTAACTTAAAGTTTAAGTGATCGTATAGAAAATCCATAGAGTGACACTATATAACACAAATATAAATGTCTTAGTGTTAAGAGATATTATTATCATGTGCTAGGAAAAATGTGTGTAAATGTCTTAGTGTTAAGAGATGTTATTATCATGTGCTATGAAAAATGTGCGATGAAAAATTTTCCAATAACTTAAAGTTTAAGTGATCGTATAGAAAATCCCTAGAGTTGACACTATCTTACACAAATGTAAATGTCTTATTGTTGAGAGATGTACTTAAAGTTTAAGTGATTGTATAGAAAATCCATAGAGTTGACACTATCTTACACAAATGTAAATGTTTTAGTGTTAAGAGATGTTATGATAATAGAGTTGACACTATCTAACACAAATGTCTTAGTGTTAAGAGATGTTATGATAATAGAGTTGAATTATCTAACAAAAATGTCTTAGTATTAAGAGATGTTATGATCTCAACTTTCACAATTAAAAAGTACATTCACAATTAAAAAGTACATGAAATCTATAGATTTTTTTTGACACTATATAACATAAATATCTTAATATTAAGATTTTCTTAGTATTAAGAAATGTTAAGATCACAAATTTCACAATTAATATTAAGCAATGTTTTAGCATTAAGAGATGTTAGGATCTCGGTGGTTATAGTATAAATATTGCATAGAGTTGATACTATCTAACATAAATCTCTTAGTATTAAGAAATGTTATGATATCAATTTTCACAATTAAAAAAAGATGCATTAGAATTAAGAGAAATTATGATCTCATCTTTCATACTTTTTTCTTTTTTAAGTAAAAAAGTGGATACTTCCTTCTATATTAAGTATTAAAAAGTACAATTGTTTCTGAGTTACCATTCTGCTGATGAATTGGAAACTGAAACGGAGTA